>JABUQX010091988.1:0-2500 GCA_015478945.1 Trachelipus rathkii | reverse complement strand
TATATATATTATATATATATATATATATATATATATATATAAGTATACTATATTTATATATAATATATAATATATAATATATATCATAATCTAATATAATATTAATATATATATATATATTATATATACTATATCCACTCGACTTTTTGCCCCCCCACCTAAGAAATCCTGCCTAGCCCAATGTTGTACATCAATAGATAATATATATATTATATATAATATCATAATTATAATATAATTAATATTATATATATATATATAATATAATATATATATATATATATAATATTATATATACTTTCTGTATTATATAGTATATATATTATTATAATATTATATATATTAATATATATATATATCTATATATATATATATAATATATATAATTATATATTATATATATATATATAACTATTATATATATATATATATATATATATATATATTATAATCAGAGAGAGAGAAGAGGAGGAGAAGAGAGAGAGGAGGAGAGAGAGAGAGAGAGACTGAGTAAGAGACTAGGAGATTGGAGAGAGAGATTAGACTAAGGCGAGACAAAATCGACTGCACTACTTTCAAAAAGCATGCTATATAATATATATATACTCTATAAATATATTTTAAGATATATATATATTATATTATTATATATATAATTATATAAATATAGTATATATATATATATATATATATTAATTATATATTTATATTTATATATATACTACTATAATAATATAAGCTGGTTGAAAACATTACAACAGTTGTAGTGAATTTAAACACTTTATTTTGGCGCTCACTTCAGATAAAACTGAAATGTGTGTAAAGTAAAGTTCTTCAAAGTTTGTTTTCATACCCAACTTACCATTGAATCTTTTATATTTAAAGAACCAAAAATATGATTATCATTATAGCCAGGATATACAGTGTATAGCTTTAAAACTATCCTTACATTCTTCACATGACTAAACAACTGCGCATATACGAAATCATCATAGAAAATCAGATTATTGTCCTGTACTGAAGGTATTACATTCGAGAATGTTTGGTTGTAGTTATTGCCACCATAGTCGAGAAGTATTGACAACGGGACACCTCACTAAGCAAACAGCGGAAAGATCATAGACATTTCCTCCCAAGGCCGTTTCCTAATGAACATGCGATACTTTGGTAAGAGATTTTGTTGATACTACCAAAATAATGATCATCATAATATCATCAAGAAGGGTGGGGGCTGGGTGATAGGCAGCTACTCCCCCGAGTCTATCAGTTCATGTAGGAAGTGCCGTTGAGATTGACGTTTAGCTGCCTTTTATCAAGCAGCGAACTTGCACATTGGTGGAGGAATTTTCTTTCTTGCTTGAAGAAATTGTTGACATTGAAAAATCTGTATTCTTAATTGTTTCCCGTTCATCTGCAACACCAGCTAGCAACAAGATTTCTGGATGACAGAAATAGGAGTTGTTTAGGAGCACTGGGGAAATGATGTTCTGATCCTCAAGAGAAAAAGATTTTGATACTGTGATACCATAAAGTGAAATTCTTTGCACCATATTGACAGAAGGGATGGGAGCGGAGTATAGAACCATACATGGCGGGATTATAAGTTCAGTACGTAATCAGTACCAAACGCCTCAGTCATCAGATGCGGGATCTGTTGAAACTTACACGATAACCAGTCTGTTTAAGCTTTTAGTTAGCCACCTTAGGCATGGCTTAACGCCCCGGCTGTGCAGTTATTCAATACCAGCATATTATTTTGTAGCAATTTGTACCCTATGCTGAATTAATAACAACAGATTTTAAAATAAATTGAAGCTGGTCAGAACTTGGATCTTTCGTAACTGTTTCAGGAACATAAACTACAGAGCCTGGAATTGGTTGAAAAATTAATGATGGGTTTGGTCTGAGGATCAAATGAGAGCAGTTTGGTTATAAGGTCCTTCATGTGACGATGCACATTGCTATCACCATCAACAAAACACTAAATAACTACGCTGAGTGGGCAGTCAATTAAAAACTGCAACACTATGCATATGAGCCATTCGAAAGTCGGTCTATTAAGAATGTACCCAACAGTTACACACTGTGTTCATTCCCATTCTTGTTACCGTATTCACAGGAGTTCCATTCAAATCACTGCTCTTAAAGTTTGTAGATCTGTATGGATAATTAATACCCAGAAATTCATTAAATACATCTCGAGATCTTCCTGGATGCTTAGACTAACGTAGTCCGAGATCTGTAACAATCCATTAGGCAAGACACTAGCACGTAATGTTCTATCTCTAACTTTTCTCGCACACATCCAGATCCGTATTTGCTATTTGTTTATTTTTTATTTAATCTTCATCTTTATTCTCACAATCGACTAGACACGACAGACGCCCTCTGCTTATTCTTGATTCTCTTATGATTCTTGATCTTCTACTGATTGTAGTCATCGCTAGTATTCTACAAATTTGTGAGCAGTTCTCTCTCTCTCCTCCTCTGTTTTTTTTTT
>JABUQX010091987.1:0-25533 GCA_015478945.1 Trachelipus rathkii | reverse complement strand
GCCGCTGCGGTCCCATTGAAAAAATAAGCACCCAACATCGCGCCATAAGATTAGAGGCATCAAAGTGAAACTGGAAAGTACAGAAACAGTTATAAGCCTTCTTGGACCTATTGACTCGACCCTGTCCAAAAGCATGTTGAAACCAGAGCCCCCCCCCCAGTATAGAGAGCAGTACTCCATACAAGGCGGATGAGGCCCTGTATAGCTGGAGCAACTGGAAAGAGGAAAAAAGTCTCCAGTTTTAAACAGAACTCCAGTTCTTTGAGGGCCGCCTAGCAACCGTTGTGATGGGGATTTCCAAGATTTTTTGTTTTGTTAGGCCAAGGTGTTTTACTGTCAACACAGGAAGAGACGAGGGAACAGTCGAAAGAGATAGGAAAGTTAGCAGGTGTCTTAAGAGGAGATTCTGTAGAATGTTGAGTTTATAAAGATGAATTTCACAAAGGTTCGACGACCCCACCCGGAAATTCTATCTAGGATCAGCGAGATAGAATCGGAAGCAATGAAGGACGAGAGCAATTCTAAAAGTTAAGAAGGAGCAGAATTGAATGAGCATTGGAATGAAGGTCGAAGTCGATCGGAGTATATAGGAGACGATGCTATAGTGAGAAGATCATAATGAAAGTAGAATACAGTTGGAGATATAGCAGAATTTAGGAACCACAATCTAATAATATATATTATATATTATAGTAGTATTATACATATATATATTATTATATATATATTATATAATCATTATATATATATTTATGATATATATATAATATATATATATATATATTATAATATATAATATATATATTAACATTTTTATTATTTTTTTCATAAATTTATATACATCATCCATATATTAGAAGCTTAAACTACTAATTAAAAATATATAATTCACTGAAACATTGCAAAGGATAAAATTTATATAAAAGGGAAATAAATCAAAAGAAAAAGGCTAAAGTAAAAGAAACTCGAGAAAGGTTAAAACTGACCAAGTTGCTAAAACATAAAAAGCGCCTTGTTATTCGCAAGTGAAGAATGAGTTGGAAACTTATTCATTTTTTTACCTGCGGAATATCAGGTACAAAACCAACTCTTGTACTACTATATATGATATTATTATATATATTATATATTATTATATAATTTTATATATAATATATGATATATTATATATATTAATATAATTAATAGTATATATACGGCGTAATCCAGGGGTGCCAGGGGCATGGCCCCCAGAAATTTTCTAGACACTAAGATATTTAAGTATCATATCTGTTAATAACTATAAAGTTCAGAGGATTCATCGCTCAGAACAAATCTCGTAGTCCCTTTATTTAAATAATCGAACCTCAGAAAAATGCAACATTAAATCTTCAGCAGGTTTTAGAATGTGTCAGGTATCACGAGCTCAATGTATGAAAAGCATTGTACGAAGAATTAACAAGGTTCAAAAATAGACCCAACATTCCTAAGTTCCGACCCACAAACTTGATTATCTTACATACATTTTTATACATTTTCGATGTGTTAATATCAGGACATTAGAGAGAGGTGTTTTTAAATCATAAGAATTATATCTTCAAGGCAAATTGTCCATACGAACTGTGTAATGTCCATATGAGAGAAAAGATGGATGTAC
The DNA here is from genome assembly GCA_015478945.1 of Trachelipus rathkii. Lineage (NCBI taxonomy): Eukaryota > Metazoa > Arthropoda > Malacostraca > Isopoda > Trachelipodidae > Trachelipus > Trachelipus rathkii. Next base: position 23,897 of record JABUQX010091987.1, on the reverse strand, counting down.
ATTTCTGCAAGAAGATCTCGAATCCTAATAAAGATTATAGTAAAAGAAAATGGATTTATGGAAGTTGATAATGCATCAGGCACCAAATCGTCCAGAAACTGCATGACGTGTTCTTGTTCGCGTCATATTTCCAAATATTTACATCTCGTTGCAAATGCCAATTTTACCCCTGTCTACTGATTCAGTAGAAGAGCTTTTCAACATTAGACTCTGAAAAAGCTACTTTGGAAATACTATGGAGATGAAACCTTACTGGAATTGCTCCTTACGTACATCGAAATATCGACATAAAAACTGAAGTGTTATCTCGGATTTTTGCTCACTCTCATGCTCCCGGCGATTGAAGTTACAATTTAGGAGATGATGTTATAGATTTATATAATTACTTCACCTTTTTTCTTAGACATTTAATATTTGTCTTCACTTTTATATATATATATATATATATATATATATAATTATAGATATAATTATATATATAATATATATATATATTATATATATATATATTTATATATATATAATATAGTATATATATATATATTTATACTATATTATATATATATATATATATATATAGATATATATATATATATATACTATATATATTATATATTTATATTATATATACTATATATACTATAATATATATATATATATACCATATATATAATATATATATAATAATATATATATATATATATATAATATAATATATATTATATATAATATTTATTATATATTTATATATATATATATATATATATACTATATAATATAGTAGTATATATATGCGTGTGTGTGGGTGTGTAGCTATAAACTATTAAAACTATATAATATACGGAGAGATAATAACAATATACTATAAAAATAGTTAAAGAAGTTGTTTGATAGTCTTCTAATAACTATTTTTCAGGCCATTTAAAAAAAAATTGAACAACTTAAGATTTCCGATTTAGTAAAGAACATTTAATGGAGAAGAAAGATATTGTGAGTGGAATCATAAAGTTAACCTAATAAAGATTTGATAATTAAAAAGAAGAAAAATTCTGCGCTATGTCGTTAGAAGAAAGGATCGACCAGTATATACTCAACTAAATTGAAGATAGCAAGAAAAGCGGTAACGTTAAAGCAGAACTAAGAGAAGCCTTCGGGGAGGATCCATTCATTGCTAACTCTGCATAAAAATAAATGTGCAGAGACGAGTAGAGATATTATGATGCCGAGATTTACAGAATTGCAAAACAAATTAGGGATTAGATGATTTAGTGATTAAGGCATCGCGTTTATATGGAATGCGAATATACTCTGCAATAAATTAATAAATTACAGACATTAAGGAAATAGAAATTGAAACAAGAAATCGAACAAACAAGAGTATTGTTGATAAATGAGTACCAAATGTTTGAAGCATAATCAGGAATAAATAATGATAGTTAGTAAATAATGAAGAATATATATTACATTTAAGGGAAGAGAAATAATTTTAGAATTAATTATAATGAGAATATATTTCTTTAATGCAATTAGTAGATATTTGAAAACTCCGCCTCAAAACTGGTGGGGGAAGAGAGATCGTATTGAGAATTGGAATAAAAACCGAATGTGTAGGAGCTCCCTGACGTACAAATAATTAGCTGACTTCATCTCACTCGATATTGGAGAGGGTAATATTCTAAAAAGTGGAGAATTAATAAAAATTCAGGGAGATACGAGTAAGAGATGTGAGCTATTATTTTGCCGTGTAGCGAGTAAGGTGTCACAAGAAACTAGAAGTATAGAATTCCGGAATGAGATTACCTGGATTAAGGTGTTCAATAAACGGAAGAGAAGATATCTAGAACGCACTGATTTGATACGGGTTCGCTATATAAATCTACTTATTAGAGAGTGTTGCTACTTGGAGAGTTGGATTAGACTGTATGCGGACAAGGCGTTCGATAGTAAATATTAAACACGTACAAAATACGATGGGGAGAAAAAACTATGAAGTATGTCGCGTTTGAATACCAAGGCCAATCTGGATATACTGAACTGCTTAATATAACCGAAATATAGGAGGTATTGATGTTTATTCTAAGGAATTCGAAACTCTCTATTTTAACAGAAACTTTCCGATAATCACTATCCTAATTAGTAAAAGGTAATCTTTGCATTCGTAGCAAATTTAGAATGGTGGTGCTTTATGGCTAAAGAGTGAATATTAGTAAAGCTAGTAAATAAAAAAATGAAAGATTCAGTTTTCATATTATAAAGCTTACTTTGTGGGGTTGTTTTAACGCGATTTTCTGGAGCAGATACAATGAATGGAAATGGAAGACAGAGATCCCTGTTTAATGTAACAATAGAGTTAGTGTTTATCAGAGCAACCATATTGAAATCAGAGAAAGGATATGGATAGGTGAAGGTGAGTGAAGAAAAAGTAATTGGATTATGCAGCATGGTAATATTTGGGCATGTGTCTGCAGGTACATATATGAAACGCGTGGAACTGGCTGAATAGATACCTTTAATGGCCGTGAATCCAGAATAAAATCGTTACAGTGAATAGGATACCCAGGATAGGACATTTAGGGAACTGAATAAAGATATAAGGGTCCTTTGTGGTATCAAAGGTAATATCGGGAGGTATGTCATATGAAATAAAGGGAAAACAAAAACTAGTAGACTTGAAGGCAGCTTTAGTTACAACGTGAGTGATCGACAAGAGGATTTATGGAATTATCAGGTTTGAGAGTGAAAATCAGCAGGAAATATTATGCTTGTGGACCCTAGAGAATGGATTTCTTCTGAATTCGCGGCACCTATAGATTAAAATGAATAGGATTTTTTAAAAAGATAATCGTGCTTATGAACAATATTTTGATAGCTGGGACTCAAAAAAGGGACAGTGTACATGCTCATAGATGTATTGTTGTTAATGAGATTCAATTCTGTGGTGCGCGGAGGTAGTTTAAATCATCTAAAGAGGTTTGGCTTCGTAACGAATAGTCCACTGAAATTTCTTGTTAGAAAATGGTCGCGTCCTTAGAGGATTGAAAATAATAAAGAGTAAAATCATGCTTTGCCCTCTTTGAATTGGAATCTCTCTGAATATTTTCCGAATATCAAGATGGCTAGGGAATAGTAGTGTAAAACAACAGGAATTCGTTTTTCTGATAATGCCCTTTTAGATCGTAGGTCACTACCTGTTGCGGGATGGGCAGATTAGCTTGTTAGCTTGTGAAAAGAGTAATCTCGAACGTAACCCGTTAAAATACAATTTGTATGAGAGAGGTTAATAATGATTACTGAAGATTATTGAAGAAATAAACGACGTATACTGTTAAGGGATATTGGAATATTGGCACGATTCTAAAAAAGGAAAGTTTGGTGGGATCGGAGTAATGTTCGGGTATGGGCAATCATCTTGGAAATAAATGAGAAAAAATGTGGAGACGTGGGAGTAGTTGTAAGGACAAAAGAGATGGATTATTCACACATTAATGTTCGCAGACGTACAGAAGGCAGTTGATAAAGGGAATTATTATAGCGATAATGGACTTAACGGATTATGCAAGTAAAATCGGGATTCATGCTACTGTGATTGAATTGGATCAGAAAAAATAAAAAAACATTGAGAGAGAAAGAAAGAATAAAAATAAGAAAAGGGAGCAGCAGAAATATTAATAAAAAGAGATTGACATAAAAACAGTTGCATCAAGATAGGTAATTAATATCTCTTGCGTTAGAATCTTGTTAGTGCCGTTCGGAAAAAATAAAGAGCGGATATTAGTATCATCGAAATACAACAGATTAATATTGACTTAACTGAGAGAGGAAATAAGCTCGAGTAAATGAATTAAGGTTGTCCTCATCCATTAGTCATCTTTAGATGTGAATTAAAAGAACTTCATAATAGACACCATCAAGGTATTGAGAAAACTTTGTTTTTAGCTAGGATGATAGACAAAGGATGTAAGGCGGAGGAGACGTGAAAATGTCGTAAGAGAATGTATTCCAACTTGTCAATTCAATTGACCAATAAATCTACGATTTCGAGAAGCGTTAGTTAGATAAGAAGAAAATTGGTCTAGGGTTGCAATAGATATAACTCATTTTAAAGGGGAATATTTTGTCACCATGGTTGATTGTGGCCCAAGTAGGTTTGTATTGGAAGGAATTGATTTCAGAGCCAGGAAAAGAAATTAAGAAAAATAGAAGAGGTGATTTTAGAAAGGGGAGAGTTGATGAGCTAGTAATGGACACGGTACGCATTAGAGTAAAATGGATGATTTTGTAGAAAATGGGCGGACTAAAAAAGTGTTTAGAGCGCATATAGAACCGGAAGAAATGGTATAGGTGTGCAAGACAATCACCGTACATAAGGATGCGGAAAAGCGAATATATCTGCTTTAGAAGCTGTATTTTGGTACAATATTACCAAAAGAGTGGTTTAAAGGAAGGTCGTATTACCGTATAAAGGGATTTTTAATTATGATTAGAAATATCAGATTGCTGATGAAGGATAAAAAACTATGTGGGTGAGATATAGAATCAAGTATAAGTTAGGGAGGAAGGTGGTTTACAGGAAGAGTATCCTGTACATCAAATGGAAAAGGATACGAACGAATGTGAATTCAAATGATATCGATGTCGACGGATGGAGGAAGTTTGACGTGGAGAAGGTGTTACCCAAATGAGAAGTGGTAATTAGAGCCGAAAGTAACGAACAGAAGATACTATTTTTAGGTATAATCTACTAGGGGGAGAAAATTGATCTTTAGATCAGGGGGGGCGTGCTGTGGAGTTTTGGAGCTTCCCACTATTAAACACTATTATATAAAGAAGTATAGCATCGAAGTGGTCAGTATACTAAATAATAGTTAATTAGAGGTGTTGTTTGATAGTCTTGTTACAATAATATATAAATATAGATAATATTATATTATTATATATATATTATATTAATTATATATAATATATATAATTATAATATATAATATATATAATATTATTAATATATATATATATATTGTAGTATATATATATATATATTATATATATATTATTATTTATATATAAAATATATAATATTAAATATATATAATTAAACTATATAATTATATATTATATATAATATAGATAATATATATATATATATATATATATATATATATATATAGTAGTATATAAGTATATATATTATATATATATATCATATATAATTATTATATAATATATTTATATATAAATTAACGTAAATAGTATTGAGTATATGTTGACTGTGTAGTGTGTCTCTGACAGATTTTCTAAACTACTAACCCAGATAATCTTTCCAGAGAAATGAAAAGCGCGTATTTAAAAAATGTTGAAGAATTATCTCGTAAAAGATCTTTCATCCGAACCCTGTTTAAGAACTTTCTATACCTTTCTCAGAAATTATGTGTTTGAAACTATTCCTAAAGTTCATTAGAAAAATAAGTTCTATTGATGCTTAATACTTAAATATTGGCTCTTTGGTAAGTAGCTAATCATTCGTTATGATTATTACTCTCAAGACCATTATTCTCTATAATGAAGTATTGTCCTCTTTAATGGAACTTTTCCCCGTTCTCGTCGTGAGACGTTCCTTCGTAAATCCGTTATATAGGAAAAAATTAATAGTAGGATTCAAGAATAAATTATTAATTAAACATCTGATAATTAATTTCCCATTTTCTCAACATTTTGACAACATTCATAAATGAACGAGCGCGTCATTTATTCAGTCAGTTATATACAAAATCCTTTAAAAAAATTAAATATGAATTGGAATTCTGTGATTTGAAATATCACTTTATTGCATATACCTTCGGAAATATCAGGAGATGGCAATTTTACCTTAGCACATTAATGTAGAGGATTCTGCATACGTGGTGTATACCACTATTTTTGACTAACAATTGTTAGTGCAAATTTAACAGCAGTTCATTAGTCTCAGTGTAAGCAGTCACATAATCTACTACACTGTTGCTCTCTAATAGCATGTGAAGACGTGTATTCATAGTAAGAATGACATTTTTTCTATGAAATTTTAAAACTTTTCTTTTAGAACAAGATAGATATGTGTGTTCTGTTTCTAGATAACATTCTCTATACTTTGATCATCTCTATCTAACCATTGTAGGTGCCAACACCCCGACTTCAGTTTGATAATAGATGATATTTAATAATATTATATATAATAATTAATATATATATATATATTATAGTTTTATATATTATATTAAAAGATATATTATTATAATATTATATTATAATATATATATATATATAATTAATATATAATATATATATATATATTTATATATATATAGCACCGTATGATGTTTACCACACGTCGTTTTATTTTTTTTTTTTTTTTTTTTTTTTAATATATTTTCTTAGGCACTTTTACTAGGAGTATATTTAAAGGGGAATAAAAACATGATATTATATTCAAATATAATACATATATAAACTTTTTTACGATGCCGTCAGTTTTAAATTTTTTTTTTTTAAACTAAAATAAGAATCCCAGGGTAACCGCAAAAGATGCAGAGGTCTGGTTCTCTCGGTCACTTCCGGTTAATTGGAGAAAACGAAACAGGGTAAGGGAACTAGTTATTCCACCCTCCGGAGGGAGGGTCTCCGACCCCGCTCCTTTTATGGTAATTTGGTGTCGAGGGGGTTCCTCCGCCCTCCCTACGTAAATGGAACACCGTCCCCTCCACTCTGTCCCCTTCAGGCTCGGAGCCCCCTACCTCTTTTTTTTAAATTATGTATTAACTTTTCTTATTTCCTTTTTCCTCATCTTATTCTTTGAACATTTAATTGGTTTTTCACCTGTATGAATTCGAATGTGGGAAAAAGCATTTTTCAATTTAATGATTTTTTTTTTTTATTTTTTTTTGCTTTTTACATTTGTAAATTGCTTTTAAACCGCTGATTTCATTTAGTTTTGTAAGGTTACGCTACTTTGTTATGAGAATGTTTCCTTTTTTCATTTATTGTTAATATGTGCCTTTTTTAATTAATTAATATAAATTCCGCTTGTTGAATCAATGTTTTTCCAAACGCTCAATTGTTGAGTAATCACCGACTGCCAAGAATGTTCGCCATAAATTCTACGCACGGATCTTACTATAAGTGAAGGTAAACTAATATCAGTTATTAGTAATATAATATATATATATTAATAATGTATGTATAAGGAATAATATAATCCTAAATTTTCTTAAACCTTATATAGCCTATATCCTATATCCTATATTGCCCTATAGGCCGATAATAATATGTTCTAATATAGAGAGGCACCGAGAGGAGCGACAGAGAAGAAGCACTTCATGAAACATGAAAGACGCGCATGAACGAAAGATCCAGACGGAGACGACAAGCGCGTCGTCGCGAAAGCAAGAGAAAATGTAACACGTCCCTAAATTGCTCTTATCCGTCCTGAAGCTTTGAACATGTTTCCAACTTCCACAACGAACACTTGTACTTACGTTTTCGCTGTCAATCCCATCGAGCAAGCGAAGTCCTCTTTGACTTTTTTTCCTTGGTGTGACATCAAATGATCTTACATGCCGACGCATTAAACACCTCGCGATCATAGCAATTGCATGAACAGCTTCAGCTATCAATTCTATGCACACAATTACTACCGAGAGGATTGCCATGACGACCACGTCGGTACACTTAACTACCCCGAAAATCTTTACACTACCTTAGATTGAAGTTATACAGTTTCGTTCTCCACATCCGTTTAACTTGAACAAATCTATGATCTGACACACTCTTCCCATCAACACTCACCTAAATCTGGAAAATGCGGCTGGGCCAGCGCAAACGGTTGTCTCGGTGCGCTTCGGTCGCTCGCTATGCGTGCGAGCTCATCTTTAAATGGCGGAGTCGCCGTGCGCAACGACAACACTTTACTGTCCTGGAATGGACCATTTTGGGCCTGACAGAGCAACTCATATTTTGCGGTGTGGACGCCGCCCCACCACTACATAAGCACTGACCGGTGCGGTGTCTCATTGAAACACACCAAAATTAATAATGGTGCGGTGCCCTGTGCCGCAACCCTGGAAAGCTTACACGACACAACCAATCTGAGAATAGCTCACACACCCACTTTCTTTGCTTACGTTTTTCTTCTTCTTTTTCTGCAATTAACTTGTTCGAGTTTCGCAAATTATAACTTATCATGTCACTATACTGAGTACAACACTTAGTTCTCGCAAAAGCTTATTAAATGTAATCAAATCATAGCACTTACTGCCAATTACCTTCCATCAACAAATAAGCACACACACATTGTAACGATAATGCATGAACTTTAATTCAATCTCACAACAATTCTTAACTCAATGTTAACCAGGGCGTAAGCCAGGGGGCTGAGGGGGCGCTGCAGCCCCCCCCCCCCGCATCTACATCGAAACTGCCACTTTTTTCCGCCCAACCCGACCCGCAATTAATTATGTCAGTAAATAATTACATGCTAAACAAAGTAACGTACAAAATATCCTATAATTAATGTACCAATAACGTAAATAAAAATCGTCTTCACATTATCATTATTCATATCATAGGATGTAAATAATGATTCTTTTTTATTATAATATTATATTATTAATTTTACTATTCTCTACGCATAAAATATTAATTCATTAGTAATAATTCTAATAAGACTACAATTGCCGATTCTAATATCAACGTCCCACAACAACTCGACGCATAGATCTCACCACCTGCCCAAATCACACTCCGCTGTGCAATCACGATCAAATCTTGTATACCCATCATTGGAAACTAATCGTTTATGTTGCCCACCATAACGTCTTGCTAAATTAATACAGGCACTGTTTCATCTGACTCTGGACATTGTCACATTAGTAATGCAATTCCCAATCCTGTGTGACATGACCGGAACAACTTTTCGAAAGCTACTTCTTCGGTTCGACAGACAATGGAACGGTGCACCAGGTTCTTTGACACCATCACTCATCTTACTTCTTACATCGTATACAAATTCAATGTAATATAGAGGTTACACTCTAATGACTACCTAAATAGAATCTATACAGTCCTTTTACGTCAGCTCTATTACCCCCAGCATTGCACGCAAGTTTTTACCACATAATTTTTTTTTTTGTTTTACGATTGCCGACTGGATCATAATTTCCCACCCAGTAACAGTGATTCACACTATTTCGTACGCTATGAAATGGCAAGTGCTCTCCTTTCTTTCCAGCTGAGCGGACATTTTAATCATTTGCTTCATGGTATTATGTCAAATAATCTCCTGAGACTTGGTAATGTTTTGGAGAGCTCGGCCTAATTTATAGGTTTTTACAATAACTCCGCAATAATTAAGAGGCCCAGCTAAATGAATGGAGCTCGTCCCTGAATAACGGCGCCTTCCGAAGGTAGTATTAGCATATGCTGTTCTTGCGGAATGGTCTCCTATATAGCTCTATCCACCTGGTAGCAAACCTTGTTTCCCTCTTGTTCTATCTCGCTCTTCTAATTCAGGCAAAATTCGCACTCTTTGGACTTCATCTCATAACTCATTCAACTTTTTTCGATCAGTATCCCGTAAGCCCCAGAATTGTGGAACGAATACATATCAGACTTTGATATTCATTAAGTACGACGACAGTAAAATCACATAAGTAAATTTGATTTTTGACGTGAGACCATGAAATGGTGTGAAATAACACGGCAAATACCCGTATTTTCCTTTTAATACAAGCTACAACTGCCAGTCAAAATTCTATTTGCAGTTCAAAATTGGCGAATTAATAATACAAAGAAATATGATCAACAACTGGCGTAATAATCCACGGAGCCTCTTCCCGTTGTTATTAGTGATCCAAGTATAGAATTGTATCTAAATACTATACGTTTTAAATTTCTTGACAATACCTCCTTTCCCATCACAGTGTCAATTTGGCATGTCAGTGAATAATTAGTGAAGAAATTATTCCTTCTCGAGAACATCAAGACATAATTTAATATTTACACGGTTTGTATGGAGGGCTAGGTAATTGAAGATTATAATTACCCACCGGAACTACGCGACGTTTCAAGAACTGTTTTGTATAAATGTCGCCCAGTTATAACCATCTTACACTCGTATAGATACCTGATCTTCAATAAATAACGTACCTCAAGTTTTAATGAAATCTTGCATTATGTGAAATCTGCTAACCTTAGTACCATAATAAATTTTGTTGAAAATAAAAGAGCAGCTGCATTCCCACAGTAGTAGTTAAGAAATTCAAAGATCCAACTTATACAAGCATTCATCTTGTCTTGGCATTGAAAGATCTTATGTTATTCTGTGCTAAAGTAATTTTCTCTTTAACCCTTACCGTAATAACACTACACTAGAATAATTTAATCTTTGTTTTTTTTTTTACTCTTAAAAGTTAAAAATTCTATTACTAAGCTTACCTCATCAGCATCTTCAAAATTAATATCATCATCATCATCATCGCGAGGTGGTGTGTTTTCTCTCATCATTACGAGAATTATTAAAGTTTATAATTTTACAAATTAAGCTGAAAAATTATTTATAAAAAAAATAAGAATTATCTTTTCAAAAGAAGAGAATCCTAAGAAATATAAAAAAATTTAATAACCTCTTTAGCATGATTTTAAGACAGTAATGCACAATAGGCACTACAATCTTTGAAGTTTGGAGCTTATGCTACAATAATTATGAATCCAGTTTGAAAGGCATTTAGTCTTAAACCACTGAAAATGTGAGTTTTTGTTAACTTTGTTATAAAATGAAAAATTGTGAATGGATTTTAATTATTTTTCACTGTATACAGTTGAGTATGTTAACTTTAAACTGGCAAAGTAAATCTTTGTTTCAAACAGTACATAGTGGTAATCACTGGGCATCCTAACTTGTCCCTATTCACCCTCACAGAAAAATCATGATGGGGTGAATAGGGACATCATTGTTATTCTATTTTATGTATTATTTATTGTTTATATTTTTATTACCTATAGCTAATTTTAATATAATAAAGTTACCTATATTAGGTAAAAATTAAAATAAAAAATTACATTTGTACTTCACATCCATAATTTATAAGCAAAATATGAATTCCAAGAAGTGTCCCTATTCACCCCCTGAATGAGGTGAATATTTTTATTCTTATTTTATGTATCATTATTAACATTTTTAATACTTATGCTAATTATATAATAAACAATTACCTAATTAAGTAAAAATTAAAATAAAAAATTAAATTTATACACAGGTATGAATTCCAAGAGATGACCCTATTCACCCCATCAAAGAAAGTCCTAATGAGCTTCATTTAAACTTTAATTTTACTATTATTAGAAATACATTATTATTTATTTGTGTGCTTATGACCTACTATAGCCTATAAGCCCATGAATTTCAGAAAAAAAAGGTAATTATGTAGCTAATGTGAGAAGTATTATGTAACTATTGTATTAAAACTACAAACTTATAATTTACAAAAATGGTATAAAAAAAAATTCTTTGAAGTTTCTTTTAGCGATTTCACATACATTTTAAATGTATATCTTCAATAAAAATATAAAAAATAATGCTGCTTAAAACATCAATTTTAAGCTTTATTTTGTTTGTGTAGGGATGAAGAATAACTGTGGAAATGGGTTTCAACTTATTGATACATCAATACTTATTGTTTATCGATATTATAATTTTCTTGATGAATATCAACAATTTGGTAATAGCGCAGAGGGGTTTCACCCCAGATTTTTATAAAAATCAAAGGATATACTCTAAAAAAATAATGAAGAATAACAGAAAAATCAAACATGGCAGTCTCTTTAGGAAAAAAGTTACAGCCTCTCAAAGTTGTTTTTAAACTCCCATAGGACTTATAAAGGAAATTTAAAAAACACTGGATATGCTCTAAAAAAAATAATAATGAAGCATAAAAAAAAATAAAATGATTTAAGTCTCTAAGAAAAAAAGTTACTGCCTCTCAAAGTTTAAAATTTTCCCATAGGCTTTCTTATAAAAAAAATTAGTGGGCCTTGTGATCATTTTAGGGCCATCCTAGTTCAAGTTGTAAGATTTGTTAGGTATGCATAGATTTTCTCTGTGTATACCTAACGAAACATATCATAACCTGAACTAGAGGGCCTGAAATGAGACCTAACCTAGATGGATCAAAAAGGAAAAGTCTATGAGATTTTTAACAACTTTTGAGGAGGCTGTAATTTTTGATTCATAAAAGATTCATTATTATACTCTATATTTTCATTAATTCATTATTTTTTTAAGAGTAGTATACAATGATTTTTTATCAAAAAGTCCATGGGAAGCCCCTCTGCGCTACTATTGCCAATGATCTATTATATTAAAAATTGTATATACTATAAATTTAAAAAAATATATAAATAATTTTATTGTAATATAAAAACAAATGATATATATATATAATATATATATTATAATATAATATAATATATATATATATATATATATTATAATACTATATAATATATATATATATTATATATTATATATATATATATATATATATTCTATATATATACGGTATATATATAAATATATAATATAATATTATATATATATATATATATATATATATATATATATATAAATACTATATATATATATATATATATATTTATACATATATAATAATATATATATATATATATATATTATCATATATATATATATACCGGTATATATATATATATATATATATATATATACTATATTCTAATTTTACAGCCATATTGATCAATCTAAGTTAGGTTTAATTATACAGCATCAATTAATTTTCTTAACTTTGTTATAAAATGAAAAATTGTGGATGAATTTTTAATTACTTTTTCACTGTATAAAGCTAACTCTATTTGACTTTTACTGAAGAAGTGAGAGAGTCGTGTGCGTCGTTACAATAGCTACATAGCGGTTAAATCACTGGGCCTAACTTATCCCTATTCACCCTCAGAAAAATTATGATGGGGTGAATAGGGACTATGGTTGGGAAAAAAAACTTTTTTTTCAAATCGTGTTTTTCAAGAAAAAAACATTTTTTCATGTTTTTTTTCCGTTTTTTCAGTTTTTTCGTTTTTTTCAATTAAATGTATTATTTCAAAATATAGAAAGAGGCTAATATGATATTTCACTTGAGTATTTTCATTTTTCAAATATAAGGATACTTGAAATTAAACAAATATTCCATTATGATTTATAAAAGCAGACTACCTTTCTCCTTAATATTTTATCAATTTTTTTGATTACCAATTACAGTAGTTGTGGCCTGCAGACTGTCTGTTTGTAGGTTTCTACTTTACTAATTTACTATGTATTTTACATGTGTTTCATACAATCATATTTATAATTTACTTTTAAATATTAATGTATAGCTATTATATTTATATAGAATGAGTCTGAATGACAAAACTCAAAAGTGACTTAAGGGATGCAAATGAAACAATAATATCTGAAATTAAAATAATACCAAGATTGTAAAATGAAGGATTATGATGTAAATGACCTAAATTAACATATTTTGGCTTTGGGCATATATCCCTGCATATTCTTTTGACAGTACGATATATGCCTAAGAGTGGCTCACATGATTTGTCCTCCCCAGACCCCAGTCACTACTGAGTACTGACTCCTGTGCTGTGACTACTGTCAAGTCAAGCTCATTATCACTGGGCTCATCGGCGTGATCAGCCACATTTAATTTTTTTTTGAATATAAAAAAAATAACTGATTTTTAAAGTCTGAATATCTCAGTCAGTGGTGAAGTATCGACTGTAGAATGAACAGTCGTGAAGGACGCAGGATGGCAGTAACATGGACTCCTAAGCTTCGCTGCCTTAGCCATGATCATCTCTGTTCGCAGTTGTGGCAAAAATCATATATATACCTAGTTGCTCTGAGTATGAGCAATAAATATAGTTTTTGCACATTACACAACAAAAGTTGTATTTTATATGAGGGCCTTTGCAACCTTTTATTTCCTTAAAAAGTACACACGACTTTTTGCATGTGGCATTTCTAAATTCTGATTAAATAATTATGATAAAAATGTTACTGAAAGCTGAAACAGAGTAAGAAAACATTAATGAAGCCACAAACAATATATTTTGAAATAAAAAAAATAGAAAATATAAAATAAATATATATTATGGAAACCCATAAAATTTTTGAACACAAACTCAGGGGATTCCACCTTGTAGGAAATTGAACCAAAAAATGTCCAAATTAGAGCATATTCGCCTATATAGAAGTTCAATATAACACTATCCACCTATAACTTGTTTCAAACATGTTAAAATTCCACAACATTAATTGCAAAAAAACTATAAAGATATATATATTCTGTCTTATCTAGTTTTTTTCAGGCTGTGTTTTTTCATGAACAAAAAAACATTTTTTTTTTGGAAAAAAACCATACGGCTTGTTTTTTTCCTTCCCAACCCTAATAGGGACACCATTGTTATTTTTCTAGGTCGGTTTAGGACCCTTTAGTTCTGGTTACAATAAGATTAGTAAAGCACTACTACACACATCACATTTAATATATGTTATACTTAACAAGAAACTTATCACTAAACCTAACTAGTAGTTTAGTAAACTGATGCCATAAACCTGCATTTTCATGTGGATTTGATATAATATATATACACTATATATATATATATTATATTATTATAATATAACTATATATATATATATTATATATATATATATATATCAACTTATAGTATATATATATATAATATAAAGCGCCGTCGGCAGGTGCTTGGACCACTTTTAGGTTATAACTTCGTCTCCGATTTCCTTATGGAACTTTTTTGAACTTTTTTTTTTTTTTAAATTCAAGAGATCGATTTGGTGATAAGCACACAAAAAAATGGTAATGCAATTCATCGAATTAATATTTTAATTAAAGTCTTATTCATGCATCAACGAACCTAATCTTCAGATGGTAGAATCAAACCATCTGTATAAAATTCCTTTTATGTATAAATTCAATTTTATATTTAATTTTTAACTTAATATAATAATTGTTTATATATAAAATTAGTAATAAGAAATAAAAATGTCAATAATTGATACATAAGATAAGAATAAAAAAAGTGGATCCGATCTCACCCCATCTCCGCTCAAAAATTTTAGATACCCCTTATTTGGAATTCGTATTTTCTACAAAAAATTTCAGAGCTGATTTTACTGAGGTAAGAAAGTATTGTGATTTTGAAATTAATTATACGTAATGAAAATCTCAATAATAATACGTAAAATACGAACAAAACAATGGGGGTCGCTTCACCCACCATCTTTTTTTTACGGCGGTGTGAATCGGACCAAATTAGGTTCCGTGATTTAGGCCATAATTACTATTGGAAATCAAAAAATTCTTATACTTTGCCAGTTTAAAGCAAATACTCAAGAGTGAATACACTGAAAAAATAATTAAAATCACTTTACCAATTCTTTAAATTGAATAAGACAAAGGCGTTTCAAAAAAAAACACATTGTCAAAAGTGAAACCTTTTGAGGGTATCGATGTTATAATATATATAAAATATAAAAAACTCATATATACTCACATAAACTTGTAGTACGTACCTGTGTGGCTATTAATGAGCAAAAAAAATTATTTTTTTTTCTTAAAATTTTGTTATCTTGGTATTTTTAGAGTGGACTGAATCACCCCTTCTAAAGAGGCGGGCCCGGTCACCTTACACGGCTGTTCTATATATATTTATATAATACTATAATATATAGATATTATATTATATATATATATATATATATATATATATAATTATATATATATATATATATAATTAATTATTATTGAAATATTTTGATATTCTATAGTACAGAAAAAAAACAATTTTTTTGGTAGCCAATAGTAGCACAGGGGCTTCACCCCCAATTTTTATAAAAATCACAAGATATAGCTACTTGAAAATAATAACAATGAAGAATAAAAAAAAAAACAAACATGGCGGCGATCTCTTTAGGAAAAAAAGTTACAGCCTCTCAAAGTTATTAAAACTCTCATAAACTTTTCATTTTTAATCCATCCAGGTTAGGTCTCATTTCAGGCCCCCTAGTTCAGGTTATGATATGTTTTGTTAGGTATACACAGAGAAAATCTATATATAGCTACTTAACAAATCTATACATAACCTGAAACTAGGATGGCCTAAAATGAACATGAAGCCCACTAATTTTTTTTATAAGAAAACCTACAAGAAAATTTTAAATTTTGAGAGGCTGTAACTTTTTTCATAAAAATATTATACATATAGACTAATATCATTTTCATTTTTTATGGTTCATTATTATTTTTTTTTTTAAGTATTCTGTGATTTTTAATTTTTTTTTTTTTTTTTTTTAAGAAAATCTTGAGTTTTAACAACTTTGAGAAACTAATTTTTTTCCTAAAGTCCTAAAGAGACCGCCATGTTTATTTTTTTTTTATTTATTAATATTTTTTTTAGAGTATATATTATATATCTATGATTTTTATAAAAATCAGTGGTAAAGCCTCTCCAAGCTACTATTAACATTTTTTTTTCTTTATTTGATTAACTATGTTTGATATATTCAATTTATTCTTTGATAATCTTTAAAAAAAAAAAAAAAAAAAAAAAATATAAATATATACTATAAAATTATAAAAAATAGCAAAACACTATATAGTTATACAGTATATACAGCCTATATATATTAGTGGATGGGACGATAATCGTCATTCGCCATCGTCATCGGCAAAATCGGCATATTTTTTTTCAATCGTCATCGTCTCAAATTTCGCCGATTAATTGAACAAATATTAAGAATTTTAGAGAAATATTAAAAACTCAAAAAAATAATAAATAATAATAATAATAATAATAATAATAATAATAATAAAATAAAAATATAATTATATATATATATATATATATATATATCTATATCGCATTACTATATATATATAAACCTCATACGTATTATATATATAATATATATAATATATTATATAATATATATATATACGATATATATATATACACCCATTTGCTTATGGTATGTATGAATTCCAGTGGCCTAATGGTTCGCCTTCTCTTTTGCGCGTTCATATCACACTCATCCTCCAGACAACATATCATATACACATACTATATATCCACCCACCAGCACTTTCAACCCTCCTCTTACTGAAGACAACAATCTCCCGAAATCCCTATCCTTATACTTCATACTCGCCCCTAAGCCTGAGAGCAATACTTGCCCACATCGGTATGTCCTGCGGTCGCTAGAAGGCGACTAAGGGACGGGTAGGTAGTTAGGTTGGCTGCCTCCTACCACTTATCTTTTGCCAGAATGCTAATGCATGCCTCGGAAAGGTCGTGATCGCAGAAGCGCCCTTCTATCCCCTGGTCCCTTTCGGCGAAATGTATGAATGTTCATCCTGTTATATGAAATGTCAGAGACATAAATGTTGAGGAGAGAGGTGATTGGATGTATTTAGAAAGGGCAAGAAAGGGTAAATTTGATTGCTCGCTGTGACTGAAACAAAGATGAAAGGAACGGTGAAAATGAGTGGTGTGGTTTGAAATGTGTTTGTGTTGCTGTGGAAAGAATGAGAGGGGGATAGAAGGATTTGCAATTTCTGATGATGAATTGTGGGTAGAGAAAGCTATCGGTTAGATTGTGTGGTGTGAGTACTAGAGTCTAAGGTTAAAATCTAAGTTTGAACAAGTCAATTTGTTACCGTGGCTTGAACATCATGATCCATCTGCGAGGTAATTGTTGAAAAGAGTAACGATTTTTCGTGGAGGACTATCTGAATGATGTTTTGGAATGGGGGAAATAGGAGATTCAGTTCAGTTGCCACATATTGCCCACCCCAGGATTTTTTTTTTTACATTAGTCACCACACTCACGGGCAGAGCCTATTCAAGGAGGGGTGTAGTACTCTCAAAGTTCACCCTCTAGCGCAAATTACGCATATAAGCACAGACGCAGGCTTTAGAGTGAGGAGATTAAATTCAGTAGGAAATACAAAAGATGAGAGAATTCCACAGAAACAGAGGTGGTGGAAAAGAAGGAAGCACACAGCAAATAGCCTGGAGTTACCAATGTCAACACAATACTCGGGCGCAGATACAGAACCTATTGTGCTACGAAGGCGTTCATAAAATGCGTGGTACGAGTATTATAGTTCCCTTCGAATAATTGCCAGATGCAAGCGGTACCTATAAGGATAGAGATAAAGCCACACCAACATTCGCGCCGCAAAGCTAGAGGGTCAAGTGAAAAGTACAGAACAGTTATAAGCCTTTTTGCCCTCTTGACTCGACCCTGTTCAAAAGCCGGTGAAACAGAGCCCCCCCCCCAGATATGAGAGCAGTTACTCCTCATGGGGGATTGGACTATGTATAGCGGATGGCAACTTTGAGAAAAGGAGAAAGTGTCCCAGTCTTAACAGAAACT
Source organism: Trachelipus rathkii (assembly GCA_015478945.1). Taxonomy (NCBI): domain Eukaryota; kingdom Metazoa; phylum Arthropoda; class Malacostraca; order Isopoda; family Trachelipodidae; genus Trachelipus; species Trachelipus rathkii. The sequence continues at coordinate 5,383 of JABUQX010091987.1, read as the reverse complement.
TCCAGTTCTTTTGAGGCCGCCTAGCAAACCTTGTGATGTACGAGGTTTTCCCAAAGACATTTCTTGTTCATTGTTAGGCCAAGGATGTTTATTATTGTCAACAGGAGAGGACGGACAGAACCGTCGCAAAGAGATAGGAAAAGTTAGAGGGTATGTTGGGAGAAAGAGATTTGTAAAAAGTGGCAGTTTTAAGAAATTGAATTTCACAAAGTTATTTCTAGTCATCGCGAGTAATAAAAATCGAAAGATTAAGACGAGAGCCAATTCTAGAAGTAAAAGGGCAGTTAGTAAAATTGATATGAGTTAAAGAATGAAGGGTCGAGTCATCGAATACGAGTGGATAGAGTTAGAGGTGCAGCTGAGAAGATCATTAATTGAAAGTAGGAATAAAGTTAGGAGATAAGGACAGAAACCCTGAGGAACACACTATTGACAGAAAAAGAGAAGAAGTTGCGCCCATCAACAACAGCCGATTATTGAGCGATTTGGAAAGAAAGCTAGATATAAGTAGCAAAGAGAAGAAGGAAACCCAAAGGAGGGAGTTGAGAGAGCAGTGACGCGTGCCATACTCGTCAAATGCTTTGGTATGTCAAGCGCCACCACCCAGGTCTCCCCTAGTTCATTAGAGCGAAAAACCATAAATCGGTTAGATAGGGAATGGTATTACTCGCCAGTAGGACTTCCTCTAGCGCCGAAAGCTGTACTGGGAATCGGAATGAGTTTCCAGATGATCTATGAAGTGAGTTGAGAAGCGGTTTCAAAGATCATAATAGAATACAAGTGAGAGCTACAGGCGATAGTTAGAAGATCAGAGCCTCTTTTTTGGAATAGGTTGGACACATTTGAGAGCTTCCAACACTGAGGAGGGAAAGTGCTAGTATTGAGGGCCGAAGAATATAGTTGAGCGAGGCATCGAAGAGATTACCTTTTCAGGGGAAATTAGCCAACACAATGACCAGATTGAATAGAGGAGGGAAGAGGATAGATTTTTGGCAAGAGGCCATGAAGATTTGTCAGTAGGAGAACCCAAGGAGGTTATGCCGCATTTCCTTTGATGAAGGCAGCTCTGCCTCGTCGAGAATATCCTGCAACGATTTCTAGCTGAATGAAAATTAGCGAGAAGTGATAGGAGAACGAGATTTTTTCCATAGCATGTACTCTAGCCTGAATGGCCAGAGAACAAGCACGATCGAACCATGCATTATGAGGAAAGAAAGATTTAGCTTTAGAAGGAATGAATGAGGAAAGAAAAATTAAGCTGAAGAAGGAAATGAAACTGCTCATCCATCAACGATTTTACACTCCCTCCTTATCGTTTAAGAATTCTTTATCTCCATCAATTATTCTTATTAGAGGTAAGCCAATTTACTTATCATCTGGCAAACTGGAAAATTACATTTAAGTCCCTGGTCTAAAAATTTTTATACATGTATGAGGAAAGCCACTTGACCTAAGAAATCGTTACCGACCACAAACATGTCTCCTCATTTCCAATTAATTAAAAGACTTTTCATTTTCATTGATTAACTATTATTATTATTGTTATTAGTTATATATTATTATTAGCTTAAGGAATCAAAAATTTTGATCGCTTAAAATAATTCGGAGGATTGCAACCCCTTATCATTTATAGCTATAAAAATATAGTATATATATATATATATATATATATATATATATATAATATATATATATATATATATATATATATATATATATTATATATATATATATATATATATATATATATAGAGAGAGAGAGAGAGGAGAGAGAGAGAGAGAGAGATAAATTTATGTAAAATGAGTTTTGTTTGAAATTACATCGTCATCGGCATCGTCATCGGCAAAATTTGCTCTAATCGGCATCGTCAAAAAAATTTCATAATCGTCCCATCACTAATACCTATAATATATATACTATATATATATATATATATATATATATTATATTATATATATATATATATATATATATATATATTAGGGGTGTTACCGGAACTGAAAATTTTTCAGTCCGGCCGGAACCGGAATTAGCGAATCACAAAAAAAATTCCCGCCGGAATTCCGGCCGAACCGGAATTTCTTATGAATTTTCGTTTAACTATAAAGAAATTGTAAAAAAAGTATCTTTATAATAACTTTCAACATAAAATCTCATGTTTTAGTACACGCCACTTCATGAACATATGGAAAATGCATCATCGGCAAAAGACATATCTGAAAGTCCAATATTTTAATAGTAAGAACAGGGCAGAGACTTGTATTTTCTTAAAACAGGGGAAACCATCAAAAGAGCAATAGATCAAGCTGTGAGATAAGTGAGTTTTGAGGAGAGTTTTCTCCCAAAAAGATTTGGCATATCAATGACCCCAAATCACAGCAAATAATGAATTTAATCGCAATGAGTAACCAGCCACTCACAGTCACTGAAGAGCATGGATTCATAGAACTTATTACCCATCTTCAACCAAAATTATTCTTATTCCTAGTTAGAAAAATAGTTTTAGTGAGATGTTACAACTTCTACTTGGGAAATTATGATCAGCAGTATTCGAGGAAGTTCTCTAAGGCTGATCAGCATATCATTTACTACAGATTTTATATCAGAGAGGCAAATTATTCAAACGGTCTTTTTTTTCTTTACTGCACTCTGGCCTTAACCAGCGAGTTTAAAAAAATGGACTTGTAACTCCATTGCAAGTATTTCCTAAGTTTCTGATTCTGGAATTAAAATCACTATGAGTTTTGAAATTATCGTAATAGAATAATTGGGAAATTCACTCTAAAAAATCCATATTGATTCCTTCGAATGAGCATATAACATGAAGCTTGGAATAATTTGCAGGATACACAAGTTTTTCTTGTTTTTATTCATAACTTCAATTTGTTATTAAACATGCCTTATTTTCTAAATAACAGTGTGATTTAATAAAAAATGTAGGAATATTGTACACATTTCAATCATTTAAGCTGTAATGAAACTTAAAAGAATACAAAGAGACTTGGAATCAACATCTTGCAAGCCCACTTATGCCAATTAAAGATGTTAATACAAGGTGGAATAGCACATATTTGATTTTAAAAAGAATTGAATGTTTGAAAAGACCGTCTGCAAGTTTATATTATAGACAATCAATTATTTAGCTTGGACTGCTAATAAATGGCAAACACTTGAAAAATTCTCTAAGAGTTTTGCAACCATTTTCATGGTTACGGAAACTAATAAAGCAAAAATCATTCCTTATTTCATCAATTATTCTCCATATTGAGCTCTCCAGCATATCTCTCAAAACCTCTGAGGATGACAGCAGAGGTCAGACTTTAAAAGAAGAGCTGAAGAAGGCATTAAGAGTTTAGATTTATGAATAAAAAGGAAGAGAAAGGATCATTAGACATATATCAAAAACAAGATAATGTTTTAAGTACATGTAGTAGACCAAGATACAACTTGACTTTATTTTCTAATGAAATAAGAGAACTGAGAGTAGAAAAAGGATTCTTGAAGAAATATGCAAATAATGGAAGGTAGAAAGATAATAGTATCAGCAGTACAGAAGAAGGTTCAGGCGATGAGTCATCCATCCTTTTCAGACACGAGCATTATCTACAATGAACTTAGATTTTGCCAAGTACCTCAACATCATCAGGAGCATTATGAAAAGAAATTACCAAACTTACTTAGTTTTTATAAGTTTGAAGAAAGTGAACGTGACAGCGAGCAGTTAGTGTAAAGGGAAAAAGAAAAATCAGTGGCTTCTTCAAAGGTGAAATTCTTAAAGAAAATTGAAATTTGTTTTACCACAGAAATCAATTTCTAATCTGGGAAAAGAAGTATTACTTAATTGGTGGAAAGTGACCCAAAGCTAAATTTACAAACATAGCAGTACTAAGCCCACAAATTACTCTCCTTCCCAGTCTCCCCCATATATTCAGAGAAATTATTTCATTTTCAGAAGCAGGAAATATATTTGAGGAAAAAAGTTTAAAAATATTGCCCAATACTGGTGAACAGTTTTACTGTAGATATGAATCCACATGTTGGATGCCTACACAGGCGTACTATTATTTTTTTTTGAAATGGATATCAGTGCCAGTGTTCATCCAATCATTCACTTTTTTTCTCATTTTAAATAAGTAGAATAGTAATTCCGGTTCCGGCCGGGAACCGCCAGAAAAGAAATGATCAAATTCGGGCCGAATTCCGGCCGGACCGAATTCCGGTACACTCTCAATATTAAATATATTATATTATATAATATAATATATATTATATATAATATATATACATATATTATATATCATATGGTAAAGGTTATCTTCGTTACTATCGTATGATTGTAATTACTGATATGATTATATACGATAAAGGTTATAAAAACAATTTTTTTTTCTTAAACGTGAATAGAAGTTAAATTTAAAAGAAAATAAAAAACACCAAAAAATCAGCTTGAAGAGTAGCTTAACCGGTAAAAAAATTAAAGACATAAACAAAAAATTTATTTTTACTCGTAAATAATTAGTATTTAAGCAGAAATGAATGTAAATGACATATACGAAATTTGTTCAAGTGACTGAGAATTTTAAGTTTTTTGCAATATTTCCAATTAATTGTGACGAATAAGAATGTAACGCATGCAATATTGAATATGACATTTAATTAGAAAAAGGCCGAAAAGTTCTTATTTTCGTTGTCAACATGTACACGTTGAATTGGACCTGATTATGTTTTCACTACATCCGCCAGGTTTATGATTTTTTTTTTTTCTATATATATTTCTAGTAGATATGATCCTACAGTAAATTTAAGGGGACGGACTGATTCAAAAATATTTAGGACCAGTTACGTTTACGACTCCGTTAGTTTTAAATTTTTTTTTTTTTTATCTAAGGAATACCCCAAGGGTAAACCGCAAAGATGGCAGAGTCGGGTCTCTCAGCCTTCCGAGGAATGACAGGGTAGACTATTTACCCCCCTCCAGGGAGGGGTCTCCGGACCCCCGCTCTTTGGTTGGGTGTCGCGGGGTTCTCCGCCCCTCCCCTACGGGGTATGAAAACGTCCCCCCTTCTGTCCCCTCGGCTCGAGCCCCCTATTTTTTTATTTTTTTTTATTAATTTTTTTTAACATTTTTAATAAGCTTACACGCTGATTCCAAATATGTAATTGGCTTTTTTGTCTATAAGGTCAACTTTTTGAGATATAGCCATATATGTAAATAAACTATTTTATTTTTTATTCTTTTTTTTACATTTTATAATAAGCCTTATTCGCTGATTTCAAATATGCAATTTGGTTTTCTGTAATTTCTCCCAAAGGCCAATAAAACCTAACTTTAAGTATTTCCCATGATGATGATATATATATTATATATATATCTCTCTCTCC
>JABUQX010091986.1:0-11026 GCA_015478945.1 Trachelipus rathkii | reverse complement strand
GAAAATGCAATAATTTTCAACAAAAAAAACCAAATTTGTAATTGTAATACCCCCTAATGTATTGTGCCACCATGCTTAGGATTACGAATTCCTGGGACCCTTAGCAATGAGCGTGCATTGTGTGACCCACTAACGCACGATCGAGACAAAAGAGAAACTGAGAATACTTCTTACTGTACCAAGAGAGCATTTACTACGGTTCCTCCCGCTCCCACTCGAACGTAGGGCCAAAACAGGGTACCGCGCATCGTGAATAATAATACCATAAACCGTCCTGGGGTGATTATGTATAATGGAAATGCAAACCTTGCAATCAAATTTGTATTTGTAAAAACCGACTAATGTATTTTCACCATCTAGGATACGAATTCCGTGGACCCTAGCAGATTGCAGCGTGCAGTGATGTTTGACCACTACGCTGAGCGACGCAGACAAAGAGAAACTCGAGAATACTTCTACTGACCAAGAAGAGCGCATTACTACGCGTTCCTCCCGCTCGCACTCGAACGTAGGCGGCCAAAACAGGGTACCGCGCATGGTGAATAATAATCACCATAAACCGCGGGGGTATTATGTATAATGCAAAGTGCAATCAACTTAAACCCTTGCAATCAATTTCGTAAATACCCCCTAATGTATTTTCACCATGCTAGGATACCGAATCCTTGGACCCTAGCAGAATGAGCGTGCATGTTTTTTGACGCACTACGCTACGACCGACGACAAAAGAGAAACTGAAGAATACTTCTCTGGCGTCAGAAGAGCATTACTACGGTTCCTCGCCGCTCGCACTCGAACGGTAGGCCAAAACAGCGGTACGGCGCATGGTTGAACAATAATACCATAATACACCCCCGTTATCGGCTATTATTATTTACCAACTTGCGCCGGCTACCCTGTTTGGCCCCTACGTTCGAGCCCTGCGAGGCGGAAGCGAACCGTAAGTAATGCCTCTTCTTGACGGACCAGTAGAAGTATTCCATTTCTCTTTTGTCTCGTCGCTTTAGCCGTAGTGGTCAAAACCACATGCACGCTCATCTGTCTAGGCGTTCCAGGGCATTCGTATCCTGCATGCTGTGGAAAATACACTTAGCGGGTATTTACACATTACAAATTTTGAACTCGTTTTGTTGAAAATTATTGCATTTTCATTATACCTAATAACCAGGCAGATTATTCGGTATTATTATCACCTTGCTCATGCGGTACCCTGTCTGGCCCTACGTTCGAGTGCGAGCGGCAGGACACTCGAACGTAATGCTCTTCTTGGACAGCCTACGAGATTCTCAAGATTGTCCTCATCTTCTGTCTCGTCGCATACCGTCAGTGGTCAAACACCATGCACGCCATTCATCTGCCCTATGCGGTCCAGGCATTCTATCCTTAGCAGTGGTCGAAAATACGATTGAGGGCCGCGTATTTACAATGTATATATATACTAAATATTTGTGATATATACGTATATATTAATATATATCAGATATATATATATATATATATATATATATATATATATATATATTAAAGTTTGAACTTTTTTGATAAGATTAAAGATAGCAGGATAATTAGAAACAAATTTAATAATAAATAAGTTTAATGAAAATAAGTTAGCGTGTTAAAAAAATCAGAAGTAAAGTGATGGCTTGTTATTGGCATAAATGGAAATAAAATACAATACATAAATGGGCAAACTTGACTACAAGTTTGGAGCAGTACCAACTACCGGGATAAAGGAAACAGATACCAGTAACAACTAGTAATCTGTTAGTCAACTTAGTGCCAACTAAACTGACTGGGAGTAGCCGGTTACAGGTAAGCTGCAGTACCAACTACCTCAAAGGGACCAAAATTATAGTACCAAGTTGTAATTTGGTCGCTAGCTTAGTACCAACTAACGCTGACTGGAGGAATAGCTAATTGAAGCCGAAACGGTAGTACCATCTACCTCAAAGGGAGCTAGATTCTATTCCACCTAGAATCTAGTTTTAGCATATCAGTATCAACTTAATGCTATACTGAAAATAAAGTAAGAAAAAGACCCGTGACAGTCCTTTAATATCACCAACTATCTAATAAAGTCAATCCTATTACCCACTAAAAGTTGACCCCGGAGTAGCCAGTTAAGACTAAGCGGCAGTACTAACTACCTCCTTGGGACCAATCTCCAGTGCCAACAAAAGTTTGGCTTTGGCAGTAAGTACCAACTAAAAGCTATGCTCAAAAGAGAGCGGGGGAAACCAATCAAAGCTACAAGTTTCAGTACCATCTAGTAGCTTGTTGGCCAGCCTAGTACCAATTATTGCTGACTGGTTGGTAGTAGCTAGTTTAGGTTAAGCGGCTGTACCAACTGCCTCAAAGGAATCCAAATCCTAGTACCAACTACAGTTTGGTTCTAGCTATTAGTAACAACTAAAAACTATGCTCAAAAGAGAGCCGGAAAACCAGTTAAAGTTTGGGGACAGTACCAACTCTTCAGGTATTAGTATCAACTATATACCTATTTGCCAACTTCAGTTCCAACTAAAGTCAACGCTGGCTGAAAAGTTAGACCTCTCTGAAGTAGTTAGACCACAGTTGCCAGCAGAGAAAAGATCAATTGTTCTTCCGATTATCCAGACACTTCACTCCTGAGATATATCGAAATGAAGTTTCAAAAGTTAAATCCTTAATATTATAAAACTATAACTAAACTATACTTACAAAACTTATTTAAAGTAAATAAACTACATTAACTTAAAAAATATTTGTAACTACCCAAAAATAAAGGTTAGCTAAACAATTTCTAAATTTGTATTTCTTTGCATTATAAATAAATAGTACTTAACATATGGAAAATATATTTAAACTATATCTTACAAAAAATAAACATTTTAAGAATATTTAAAACTAATAACATGAATTATAAATGCATTTAATAATATTAATTGGAATCAAATATATAGCTTAAATAATTGATAAATAAGCCAAAATAATTCTTAAAACTAAAGAAACATTAACAAAATAAAGGAAAGATTACCATGTCATGTTTTTCATGAAATCAAGACTGAAGAAAATAACAACAATAAAACAATTAAAGTTAAATACTTAAGAAACTAATGTAAATCATAATTGTAACTAAATATTACATATAAATGTAAACTAATAACTTAAATTAATTATGAAAAGAAAACAAACAGAAACCCTTTTAATAATTATCAAATTGCGATTCTTAAACGATTACAAGTAAAGATGTATCAGCGACGAATTTACGAGATTTCAGCAACGAATTTTATGAAGTGCACGAAAGACTTAAGCAGCGTATTAAAATACTAATAAATAAGCTAATGAATAAATAACGATTCTATCTTTAATATTATTAATTGATAGACATAAATATAATAAAGAATTAATATAATAAACTTAGCAAAGCTTTAAAACAAAGAAAAGAAAACTATAACTAAATTACTTTAGTTGGCCATAAATTTATTTTAGATTAGAGAAAACCAATAAATACTTGTAACTCAAATAAATAAAACGAATAAAATTTATGGGATTAAATGAGCATAGCTATAGATTTATAATGAATTATTTATTAAAAGATTTATATATTAAAAAATAAAAAAAAATAGACTACATAATGCAAAAATAATGACCAGTGAAAATATCTAAAACTTCTTCTTTAAAATAATTTTATAAGATAAATGAATGTTCAAATCGAAAGAACGGATGCAAAAATTTAATTAAAAGGTAGACTAATCTAATCTATTTTATCTAGGATTTTATACATAGATAATTTCTTTACAATATATATAAACTTTGAAAAATATTGGGGTTTCACAAACCCAACTTGAAGGAAAATGTTATTGTGTGATAACCCCAACCGTACTTCAGCATTATTTTGGATGCGCTTTCTAAAGATTTTTTAAAGGCCATGAAACTCAGAATTGGGCTATAAGTCTTCCTCATATCTTTTGGCACCTACACCATCTGGGACATGTCTCTCTAGCCAATCAACTCAGAGTCTAGCTAAATATTTACTGTCTCGTTCCATTCTGCGATATGAGAATCTGATCATAAGGCTTCCGTGCTGAAGAGTTACCGTCGGTTTGTTAACTACGTTGGAAGTGGATCCATGCGCTGATTTTTTCATCATTCCAGTAGTTACATAGTCTCTTTCATCACCTACATTGGTTACTGTTCAAACTATTTTCAGTGAAACATATTATCATAGACAACAGAGATTCGTGAATGACCTCACTTTCCGATCAATGATTCCAAGGCAGGAACTGGATTGTCGCCTTCTGACTCGGCATTGCTAACATGACTGTCATCCTTACAGAGAGAGGCTCTAACCGTTGCAGCGTCAGCATAAGTATGAATAATATTGTCAGCTAAGCTTTTCTGTCCTCTTGGTGTCTTCCGGCTTAAAGATATTGGTCTGGAGTGATTTGTGTAAAGCTTGAAGGAAAGTTGCTGAAGTTGAAAAACTTGTCTTTGTACGAGATCACAGAAAAAGAGCCAGAGCAACAGGTTACGGTTTCAGTTCAATACTTTTGGAATCGGCTCACACAAAAGCACAGTTTTGAGTGCCTGCTAAGATGTTCCCAATCCCCAACAAATTTGGATCTTTGGACGACTGATGAATGCATAACATTAGGAGTTGCCGCGCTTCAGCAATAAGTCTTAAGTAAAGAGAGTCTTTAGGTAACTTCTCGAATTATTGCCAATAGTGAAAAGATTAGTTAGCAGTAAAAAATATTTTGGTGCTAATAAGATCCATTGTGACCATTCAACACGGATGGCAAACTTCTTGCATTCACGCTAGAAAGTCGTCCTGAAAAAGCTATTTCTGAGTCATGGTTAGGGCGCTCAAGCAATGTGCGACAGTGTCTGTTCCATCGTGTTGATGACCTGAATTATACAGATTGGTGCTCACGAACCCTTAGTTCAGCTTTGCTTTGGGGTTGAGCTGCTTAAAATTGTCCTACTATTTGCCGACAGATGGCAATAATTACCGTCTATTGCGGCCCGATGGCTCTGCAAAATAGCATCGTTTCGTACTACAAGTTTAAGAGTGTGCAGGAAACAAACTGAAGTATAGCACAACAAGTTCAAGAAGCAGAAATGACCATAATTGCTGCATTATCAGAAACTGACTAACATGTAATTTTTTGATGCTGAAGTTGAAGTTTCGAAAAAGGTCTTTTGAGCACACACACCCCTTCTCTCGCGCGTCTCTACTAACTGTGCTCGCCATTCATTCAAACGACATGCTGCAGCCATCCAAGAAAGACAAAGCAGCAGCTCTCGGCTTCGAAGACAACCAGACTTCTTCGACGTATTTCTTTATGATGTTAAAATGAAAACGGAGAGGAAAGAACGGAGACAGAAGAAATTGCTGCTGCAGCAACAACAGCAGCAGCAGCAGCAGCAGCAGCAGCAGCAGCCCACACGCCCAGCAGCGGGGAGACAAGAAGCTGAAGCCAGCAGCGGCGAGAACAGGTCGCGAGAGAGAGAGAGCAGCTGCCTTCCGAAGTAATGACACATTGATATTGATTGACAAAATAATCGAGCTGAACGCATAAAACTCTTCAGATTGCCCAGGTACACTAATTAACAATGGGAAGATAGACCATTAAAAAGAAAAAAAATTTTGACATAAGTTCATTAAAATGATATTTTTTAGAAAGATGTTGATAAAAAGTGGTTTTGGATGGAAGAAAGTAAAGATAATGCTAAGCTGCATGTATATATATAATTGAGTGAGGGCAACTTTATTTTGGGAATATATTTATATATATGACTTTTGGTAGCAGCCCTAGTTTTTAAATTTGTGAGTAATATATCACTTTATATAATATGTAGTAGTACATCAAAATTATTCTATTTAGAATAACTTTAAGCATCTCTTGTTAAAGTATATAGTAAATTTAATTTATAATATTAGTAATAAATATTATAGCTTATATACTTGAGGTGATTCTTTATAGTATATATTATATGATATAGCTCACACCTATATAATTAGATAAAGTAGCCATATATAGATTAACCAGGACTGGCTTAGTTATTCCTGACAATTATCACTTTTTGTATTACGTTTATAGATCTAGTTATGAATTTAAGAATTTAGTATATTTAGTATATACTCTTTATACCTATTTAATTTAAATTAATTATAACATTATTTTTTATTGTGGATTTTAAGTTTGTTAAATGCATAGTGAAATTTAGATATGCAATAATTATTTAGGTACTCAATTCTTTATTGGCACAAGTTGTAAATACACGAGTGCAGAGGGATGTATTTCACTGACTAAGCATCTTAAAACACCCTATAAGCCTAATGGGTGGTAATATATATAGTCTCAAAGGCGACTCCTTGCACTCGTGCTATCTCGTGCTCAGTGCGACGATTAAGTTTATCTATCTAAACTTGATCACGAAAATACATATATTTTCTAATGAGTTTATTGTGCCTAAATAATTAGTACATTATTTAATAGAAACTACCTCGAATCTAGCGACCCGAGGAGGAATAACATGTGGTATGGTGAACCTTTCACTGATGAGTGTAACTTTGAATAATTGTTCATTAAAATAGACAAATAGGGCTTTCGAACATAAAGTAAAAAGGATGAAGGGTCAGAAAGAAGTAATTAGTAGGCCCATTTTAGGAGTGTAACAGAGAGGTAGCAAAAAATTTATGAATGTTTTGTTGGAGTGGAATGTGCACGTGCTTGAGGATTGTCGATGAAGTAGGAGCGCGGGCGTGCGAGACGTGAGAGAGCGAGCGGAAGGTAGGTCAAGCATGACAGAGATTTAAGAGTGACGCTATTATTGATGACACACGTTTTAGAAGCGCCATTTGGTGTTTTGTGAGGCGAAACAAATGGTTAGAAGAGGATGGAGTTTGCCGGCTATGCAGTGGCATGGCGATGTCACTGAGGGAAGGCGAAAGCATTGAGGCAGGCCGATCGGATAATGTACCAGGGAAGTCTTTCTTACTCATCTTCTTTTGTGTACACTTATTTACTCATAAAATAAGTTCATGTATATCACTACTATACTCGATAATTGATCATAAACGAAAATGCAATTCATATAGTGTGCATATACGCCCTTTAATTATTATCATTAGCACGACTGTATTTGGGGGTGAAGCCTATTTAGAAAACGTGGACGGCCCATATCTCCGCTCAGAAATGGATAGCGGAAGACGTCACAAGACAGTCAAATAGAACTTCTGAAGTTTGCGCAGTAACAAAATATTGTGAGTTGATGGTTAAGAATATGTGTGGATGGTGATCCCATAGTTAGGGAATTAAATTGGAAATATAGTGCATTATTAAATTGAATATTTATGATTAAAAAGTTAAATGAAGTAATTCACAGAGAATAGATGAGAACAGTAGACACTAATAGTCTCACAGAAAAGGTCAACGTTTAAGGAGCAAAATACTTAATATTCACACACAGATATATTCGGAAAGTTAGGAATTTTATCTCTTCATCAGATTAGTTGGGTATAATCTGTATAGTTAAGAATCATTTGTAGAAATAATTATCGCCATAACCCAATATAGAGAGCGATAGACCCATATATGAAGACGTGGGGTCAAGATTACATTATAAAAACTTTTTTTATTAGCAGGAACATATATCAGGAAGACTCAGTATTTCATTCTTTTTTCGAGTACCTATAGGTACTTAATTACTGTATAAATAATGATAACAGGATGAGCCTTTATTACTAAATAGCCTATAGGCTATATATATACAGCTATATGAAGGATAGATGATAGAATATATATATATATATATAGAGGAGACTATTAATATATATTAATATATTGTGTATGATAGGAAGATATATGGTTATATAGATATATTAATTTATATATATATATTATAATATAAGAATATATATTTATAGATATATATTATTAATATATAATAAGAAGACGGTATATATATAGAGGAGAGAGAAATAGAATAGAGCACGCAGATGAGTGGAGTAAAATAGACTTACATTAGTGAGAATAGCTATATACTGGTTTAAAAGTTACTCTTCTAATGTCGCTAAAATTAAAAATTATTTTAAGATTACTTAATTTAACTTTCATCTTTTAAAGTGATAAAATGTTAAACTTTATACACTAGCGAACAAAAAAAGCATATATATAGATATTATACTTACTCTATTATAATTATTGAACGAGAAATTGTATATACTATGTCAACTGGGTGAAAAGTATAGCTTATTTAAAGAGGTTGGTAATAATTTCGAACGATAGGAGATACTTCCGAAAATTTTTGAATATCACCAAGCATTGTAGTCATATGAATGGACAAGTAGTGTAAATATTTAGTATTTGCATAGCCTGTTAATAAGCTATTTATTTCTTATTTTAGACCCAATTTAGTTTTGTCCCGAATTTGATGACGACTGAAGTAACTTAATTGCTGTCCTCTACGAAGAGGATTTTCATTTGACCGAGAAACAAGAACACCGCTTCATAGAAAGATATATAGGTCTCGCCAAGCATTAGTACAACCACTACCCCATCATAATGATGTAGGTGAACTTATCAGACATCGTGAATGGAGTCCGAATCTATCTTTCTCTCATAGATGCGTCGTCGTGTAGATATAGAGCGGCACGTAGATTCTCGTGCAATATTAAACTTTACTTTCTCGAGTATCACTTGTTGTGCGTTGCAGCCTGTCGGGTACTTCCCTTCAATTATAAAGCTCGGTCACCTCGAACCCGTAGTTGTTTTGAACAGCTCGAGCGAGTATAGTATTGTTACGCTGATGTAAGACTACAAGTACACAAAAATAGAAATAAGAAGATCTCGAACCTCGCTTGTCTCAGAGCCTTCTTCACGTATAGATGTTTTGCCTTGGCTGTTTGCCCAAAACATGTTTTAATAAAGTAAAGTTGGCAAGTTCTTGTTCGAGTAGGTTAAACTGTTTGGTTCCCACTCTTTCGTTGCATTTCTGTTGCCCGATCCTGTTGGGGTGCCTTGAGGAGGAAGAGATTAGACAATTTAGTGACTTCCCGCGTACGCGATTCTTCTCGGTCCTTGGGTAACATATCAGTAGCTTCGAATTTGCAAAGGCGAGATCAATAGCAGTACGGCAATCAATTATTTCCATGTACTCCGCAATTACCTCATCTCTTTATCTACTTTTTATTAAAAAATACATTGGTGAAGTACAAGGTTTTTGCTCTATACAAATGCGACTGTGTTGATTTGCTAGCAATGTCCAGCGACAGCGAATGTTCACAGACGTTGTTTGAGCATGCGTCGACTTACACAATCAGGGTTACAGATAGTTCCAGTCAGAAGATTTATTGTAACACTGTTGAGCGAGATGAGTTTTATATAAAACTTGATGTTCCCATACCTTATAATCTCGTAAAAGTCGAGATATGTAGTTTATCCCTAGGTTTCTTGCGCGCCGACATATAATAAACCCAGCGAGGACTTGCCTTGCGCTTTGTACAGGTTGTGGGCTTAGTTAAATAGATCCTTGCACCAGAGGGATCAGCGAGGGACCACGTAGTTGAAAAGATTCCTTCAGTGATGCACAATGGCAATGTAATTAATGCGTAGGAATGGCAACGGCGGTGTTGAGTTAGGCTAAGTGCATGCTATGTTTCTCATGAACAAGGAAGGGAACGGAAGAGGTGATACTATGTTTGCTGAACCTTGTGTTACAGTTCTCTCTCTGCTCCCATCTTTGTTCACGGTGGTATTAACGCGACCATAGTACATCATGCACGTTCTTATACGGTGTCGCTTTTTTCTTCTTCCTTTCATGGAAATTCTTCACCCGTTTCTGCATGAACATTCGAGCTAGCCGAATAGGTTGTAACTGCTAGCTCAAGAGAATTTGCCCGTATATGGCTCGTTGTTTTGTAATGGAGAGAGTATCTACTGAAATAATTTTTTTTAATTTGGTAATATTTCCCTATTAATTTGAGTTATAATTTTTTTTCAACAATTGGGCATATTATTTCATTGTTGCTTTCACACTGTACTGGGGAAGTTTGGTTTTACACCACGATGTGGGTCTTGGAAAACTTATTAATTGTCTTGATCGTGAGAGTTATTCTCCGAATAATATTTGAGTTGGCTTAGGGACTGTTGCAGCTGATCTGAGAAACAGATAAACTCTGCTAATTTGGACTGAGAGGACAGCCTTATGCTTTGACACTTCAAAGTATTCTAAATAATTAATACCTCAAGTTTGAACCGTGCATCCATCAAGAAAAACTCCTGTTTAGGTTGTTCCCAGATCCAGCGTCTTGCGGCTTGTATGGACCGCATAACTGACTTATATAAGTAGATTATAGTATATGATATAAAGAATGCAACCCTTTCGCTATTATGCCATTTAAATATGATATTACATCGTTAAAGATCCACTCATTCAACTTTTCTTATTCTGATGAGGGCGAAGGGTGGAAATCAGAGTTCAGGTAGCGTTTAGAGATCAGGTAGAATGTTCGACAAAGGAATTCAGAACCACACAAGCGTGAAGGGTAGGTTCATCAATGTCACTGTGAGCAGAAGTGCTAGGATGCAAAAATATTGTTGTGAGAAGGATGATATTGATGCACAAATTGGAACTTGCGGTGCATGGTGTCAGAATTACTGAAAATTTATTTGTGATGGATGCAAGATACCTATTATATCTTATTATTACTTGTTTAACCTGTTAAGTATGATAGACACTGCATTCTTTCTGTAGTTATATTACTAATTATAGCCTTGTGGTAATTCAATATAGATTAGAGAACACTTAAAATAATGCACAAGAATTATAGACAGAGTCGCCAAACGTGTACCATCAATGCAGAGGGTATTGCTCTACATCTTGCATTAGTATCACAATATCATATATGCGACATAAACGTGAGCACTCGCAGCAGAATATAGATGCGATGTGAATTTTGAAGCGTCCATTTTCGGGAGTACACCCTTTGTCTTGTTGAATAGACTCTGCACGCGCCCAGCTGGAGAGTGCTCGTGTC
>JABUQX010091985.1:0-10245 GCA_015478945.1 Trachelipus rathkii | reverse complement strand
TTACCTACATAATATAACAGTTTAAGTTTTAAGTAAGTTAAGTTTAAGTTTAGGTTAAGTCTAAATGTAAGTCAATTTAAGTTTTGAGTTTAAGTTTACATTTAGGTTTAAGTTTAAGTTATGCTTTAAGTTTAAGTAAGTTACATCTTGAAAGTGAAATTTAAGTTAAAATAAGTTTAAGTGTTTAAAATTAAATGTAAGGTTAAATATAGTTAAAGTAAGTTAAGTTTATGTTAGTAAAAGATAAAGTAAGGATATTAAAATCAAGTAAGTTAATTCTAGGAGTTTACGTTAAGGTAAAGTTAAAATTGTAGTTTAAGTTAAGGTAAGTTTGTTATTTTTAAGATTTAGTTTAAGTTTAAGTTTTAGTTAAATTTAAGTTTAAGAAGTTTGTCCTTTTATTTAGCGTAGTTTAAGTTTATTTTTTTTTTCAAGTTTAATTTAAGTTATGTTACGTTAAGTAGGTTCTCGATTTAAGTTTCAAATTTTAGTTTAGTTAAGTTTAAGTTAGGTAAGTTTAAACTTAAAGAAGTGCTAAGTTAAGTCTTAGAGTTTAGTTTAAGTTAAGAAGCTTAATTTAAGTAAGTTAATTTAAGGGGTTTAAGTTAAGTTTAAGGGTTAAGTTAAGTCTTAAGGTTTTGAACTATATTTTCTTTTTAAGTTCATGGTAAAGATTATCGATAGGTTTTATTCAGTTAGGTTATGTTTAGTTAAAGTTAATGCTTAAAGGTTAAGTTAAGATTAGATTTAAGTTTGGAAGTTATAGTTTAAGTAAGTTAGTTTAACCTTTAGGTAAGTTAAGTCTTAAGCTTAGTGTAAGCTAATTAAGTTTATGTTATTAGTAGTTTAACTTAAGTTAAAATTAATGTGAGTTTAAGTTTAAGTAAGTTAAGTTAAGTTAAGGTTAAGTTTAAGTTTAAATTTAGTAAGTTTAATTAGATTTTATCACTAGGTTGCTTTGTTGTCTCATTATTTTTCATTTTAGGTTTAGCTTAAGTTTAAGTTTACAGGTTTAGTTCTATATAAGTTTAATCTTTACTTAAGCAAGGTTTAGGTTTACTATCTATATAGGTTATGCTCTAATTTAATTTAAGTAAGGTTTAGGTTTGCCATTTTTGTTGCTACTTCAGCTTGAAAATGGATGAAGTATTAAGTTTCAGTTTCTGTTACGTCTCAGTTATCGAGTTAAATTAAGTTAAGCTTTAACGTTATGGTTAAGTGTTTAGTTCAAGCTTAAGATGATTTAAGGATTAAGAGCCTTAATTTCAATTCTTTTTTAAGTTTAAGTTCTAAGTTTAAGTTTAAGTTTGGGTTTAAGTTTAAGTTCAAGGTTTATTAGTTTAAGTAGTAGGGAAAGAACATTGAAATAAGGGTTAAAAAGTTAAGTTTAAGTTTAAATTAAGTAATTCTAGTCTAAGTTTCCAAGGGTTAAGGTTAAGGTTAATTAACCATTTGTATGGGTTAGTTGTGTTACGTCAGTTAATTTAATTGTTAATTATGTTTTAAGTTTACTTTAATTTAAGTTAAGTTTTAAGTTAGTAGTTAAGTAAACTATATGGATTATTTTTTAAGCTGTACCTCAACTATATATTACTTAAAAATAAGCCTTTGCACGTGTAATTTAGGAATCAGTTAAGTTCTAAAAATTAAGTTTTATTTTCTGTAAAATTTAAAAAAAAATAAACTATTAAGAGTAAAAGTTTAAATATTAAAATTTAAGTTAAGTTTAGGTTTAAAGTTTGAGTTTAGATTTAAGTTTAAGTTAAGATTTGAGTTAAATAAAAAGTTTTAGGTAAGATTGAAGAACCTAGACATATACGTAATAGTTGAATTCTATATTAAAAAGAAGTTTCCGCTTAAGTTTAAAGTTTAAGTTCATTTTTTTATTGAAAGTTACACAGTATCAGCTCTAGAGCAAAAAATATTTACACTTACCCTAAGGAAAAGTAACAGTTTTAAACTGTTCCATAAACAATATCAGAAAATTAAGGATACAAGGATTCTTTTTGTAATAATTTACAATTTAATTATTTTATTGTATATTTTAAGTCTAAGTAACTTCTTAAATTTAAGTTTAAGTTTTAAGTTCTAGGTTTAAGTTTAAGTTTTAAGTTAGTTTAAAGAAAACGTTACTAAATAACTAATGTTACTTCACTATCAGTTTAAACAAAATCGGAGTTGAATCCAAATTAGTTTAGTTGAGTTTAGTTTAGTTTATTTATAGTTATAGGTTAAGTTTAAGTAATTTAAATTAAGTTAAGTTATATGTTTACGTAACGGTTTAAGTTTAGTTAATTCACGGTTGTTAGTAAGTTTAAGTTAAGTTAAGTAAGTATAAGTTTAGGTTTAAGTTAAGTTTAAGTTATAAGGTTTAGTTAGTTAGTTAAGTTTAATTGAAATTAGTTAAGTTTATGTTCTAAGTTAATCTAAGTTTAGAGGGTTTAGTTTCTTAAGTTCAGCTTTAATTTACGTTTAGTTTAGTTAAGTTAAGTTAAGGTTTAGGAGTTTAAGTTTAAGTTAATTTAAAGTTTTAAGCGTTTAACTTAGTTACCGTTTAAGTCATGTAAGGGTTTAAAGTAAGGTTAAGTTTAGGGTTTCAAGTTAACCGTTAAGTTACAGTTAAGTTTAAGTTAAGTTAAGTTTAATTAAGTTAGAGTTTAAGTTTACAGTTTAAGGTAAGTTAAGTATATTAAGTTCAAGTCTAATTTAATTTTAAGCATTTTTAAGCTTCATAAGTAGTGTGGTTAAGTTTAAGTTAAGTCTGAAGTTTTTCAGTTAAGTTTAATGTTTAGGGTTTGAGTTTAAGTTTAAGCTTCTTAGTCTAAGTTTGTTTAAATTTAAGTTTAATTAAAGTTAAGTTTAAGTTTAATTATAGTTTAATTGTAATTAAAGTGTCTTCAAGTTTTAAGTTTAAGTTTAAGTTGGACTTTAAGTTTAAGTTCGTCAGCCGTTTCGTAGGTTAGGTTTAAGTTTAAGTCTAAGTTCATTTATAAGTTTAATAATTTAAGTTTAAGTTTAAGTTTATAAGTTTAGGTTAAATTTAAGTTCATGTATGAAGTTAAGTTAAGTATTAAGTTTACAGCTATAACGTTAAGTTTACGATTCTTTAACTCTTTAAGTAACGTTAAAGCTTTAAATTAAGTTTAATTTTAAGTTAAGTAAGTTTAAGTTTAGTTTTTAAGTTAGATTTATCAGGAAGTTTACAGTTGAAATTTATTTAAGTTCATAGGTTTAATCTGGAGTTAAGTCTACGTTCTGTGGTTTAAGTTTGAGTCTAAGTCTTAAGTCTAAGTTATCATTCAGTTTAAGTTAAGTTTAGAGTTTTCTTGGTTAACGGTTTAGCTTTAAGTTTTTAAAACTTTAATAGTATGTAGCTTACATAAGTTTACAAGTTCACGCTTTAAGTTTAAGCTAAGTTTAAGTTAAGTTAGTTTTTAAGGTTTAAGTTTAAGTTTAAGTTTAGTTTAAGTTCGCTAACATTTAGGTTTATTTAGTTTTCAAGTATTATGTTAGTCTCGAGGTTTAAAAAGTTTAAGTTTAAACTTAAAGTAAATTGTTAGTTATAAGTTATTGTTCACGTAAGGTAGTTTTAAAATATAAATTAAGTAGGGGTTTAACTTTAAGTTTTAAGTTCAAGTTACCCTTGATTTTAAAACATAAGTTAGACTGGAAGGTTGGTAAAGTAATTAAAGTTAAGTAGTTTAAGTAGTAATTTAACGTTTAAGTTTAAGTTTAGTTAAGGTTTTAATTTATGTAAGTTTAAGGTTAAAGTTTGAGGGTTTAAGTTTAAGATATTAAGTTTAATTACTTAAGTTAAGTTTATTAGTTAGTTTAAGTTAAGTTAATTTTGCTTATCTATGTTAAGTTAAGGGTTTAAGTTAAGTTAAATCTAATAAGGTTAGTTAAGTTTAAGTAATTCTAAGATTAGTTGAGTTAAGTTAAGTAGTTTATTTAAGTTAAGCTATATAAAACTTAAGATAACATTAAGTTTAAGGGTATTTAATTAGAACGTCAGTAAATTAGTTTAAGGTTACAGTGTTATAGTTTGTAAATTAAGTCTTAAGCTATAATTGTTTAAGTTTAAGTAAGTAAGTTTAAAATTTAAGTTTAAGTTTACGTTTAGTTGTGTTAAGTTTAACGTTGTTAAGTTTAAAATTTAGGTTTTAAGATTGATTTATTATAAGTTTAAGTTTATTAGTTTTCGTTTTTTTAAGTTTAGTTAATTTTAAGTTTTAAGTTAAAGTTAAGTTTAAGTTAAGTTTAAGTTCTTAGTTGAAGTTTAGTGTAAGTTCAAGTGAAGTTTAAGTTGAGATTGAGTATTGAAGTTGTATTGGTTTAACGTTTCAAGTTATGTTAAGTTAAGTTAGTTTAATTTTAAGTTTTTAAATTTAAGTTTAAAGTTTAAGATTAAAGTTAAGTTTAGTTAAAGTTAAGTAGGTTAGTTTAAGTTAAGTTAGTTTAGTTTAATTTAAGTTTAGGTTTAAGTTTCAAAGTTTAAAGTTAAGTTAAGTTTCTAAGGTTCTAAGCTTATAAGTTTTAAGTTCCTTAAATAGTTAGGTTAAGTTAAGTAAGTTTAAGAAAATTGTTTAGTGTTAAAACGGTTTTAGTATGAAGTTCAAGTTTAAGTTGATTTAAAAGTTTCCTAAGTTAAGCTTAACCTGTGGTTCAATGCCTTTACATTTTATAAGTAAGTTTTTAAGTTTAAGGTTTTAAGTTTAAGTTTAAATTAGTTAAGTTTAAGTGTAAGTTTCAGGCTAAAGTTAACTAAGATTAAAGTGTACAGTTTAAGTTTAAGTTAATCTATGTTAAGTTAAGTTTTAATTTATTTTTAAGTTATTAAGTGGTTTCAGTTTCATTTCTTCTAAGTTCCAATTTAAGAATCCGATTCACGGGGTTAGGTTAGTTTAAGTTTGGTTGTTATGGTTTAAGTTAGTTTAAGTAATTAAATAAGGTTAATTTAAGTTAAGTTAAGTTACTGAGGAAGTTTAAATTAACTGTAAGTTTAAGTTTAATTAAGTTTAAGGATAGCTAAGTTTAAGTTTAGGGTTGGTTTAAGTTTAAGTTAATAGAGTAAATATTAAGTTTAAAATAATACAATTTTAAGTTAAGTAAGTTAAGGTAAAGTTTAAGTTTAACTTTCAATCTAACAAAATTAAGTTAAGTTTAATTATAGTATATTTAATTAAATTTTAAGGTTTAATTTAAGTTAAGCTTAAGTTTATAAGCTCTAGGTTAAGTTTAAGTTTAAGTTAAGTTTATGTAAGTTAAAGGTGCTACCCCAAAGTACAGGGTAAGTTAAGTAATTAAATTTAGATTTAAGTTAAGTTTAAGTTTAAAGTTAGGGTTTAAGTTTAAGTTTAAGCTTAATTTAAGTTAAGTTACGTTTGGTTAGGGTGTAAAATTAACGCTTAAGTAAACGTTAAAGTTTGTTAAAGTACGTTAAGGTTAGTTTAAGTTTAATTAAGTTAATTTAAGTTTAAGAAGGTTTTATGAGGTTATAAAGTAAGTTTAATTTATAGTTTAAGTTTAAGTTAGTTTAAATTTAAGTTCTTTAAAATTTAAGGTAATAAATTTATGTTTAAGTAACGGTGAAAGTTAAAGTATTTAAGTTTAGAATTTAAGAGTGCAGATTCAAGATTAATGTAATTGAGGTTAGATTTAATGAAGTTAATGTTAGTGTAGTTTAAGTAAGTTAATTTACCTAAAGCGTTTATAGTTATACTAAGTGGTTAAGTTTAAGTTCCAAATTTAAGTTAGTTTAATGTCTGAGATTAAAGTTTAAGTTCTAAGTGAGTTTTACGAACTAATTTAAGTTAAAGTTACAGCTTAGAGTTAAGTTTAAAAGTTACAGTTAAGTCTTATTTAATTAATGTTAAGTTAAGGGGTTAATTTCTAGCGTTTAAGTTTAAGTTAAGTATAAGTATATAGGATTAGTTTAGTTTAAGTTTATTTAGACATTTAAGTTAAAGTTTAAAGGTTAAGTTTAAGCTTTAATGTTAAGTTTATTTTAAGTTAATGCTTAAGTCTAAGTAGATAGTTTAAGATAAGTCTAAGTCTAAGTTCAATTAAGTTTATAGTTAGGTTTAGTAATTGAGTTTAGTAGGTTAAGTAAGTGTACACTAATTTAAAGGCCGTAACTAAGATTTAAGAGTAAGATAAGATCCAGTATCGACAATTTAAGTTATGCTGAAGAGTTCAAAGTATGAGTTTAATTAAAGTACGCGTTTATCCAGATATTAGTTAAGTTAATATAAGTTATTAGTTAATTTTAATCTTTTACAGCTGAAAGTTATAGATTTAAGTTAATTTTACTATTTAGGCTACTAAATTCAATTTTAGCTTGCAAATGTTAAGTTCAGTTCAGTTTAAGTTAAGTAAGAGTCTACTAAGTTTAAGTATAGAGAGCTTAATATATCAAGTTTAATGTTCAGGTTCAAGTTTAAGAAAAATATGAAGTGTGGTCTTTTACGAGGTTTAAGTTTAAGTATAACGAGCGTTAAAGTTCCAAGTTTTAAGTACAGGGTAATCTATACGAGGTAAGTTAAAGTTATGTTCAGATGATGGTTAAGTTAGCATTTAAAATATTTAAGTGTACGGTGAAAGAGTAAAGAATAATGATTAAGTTTTTCAAGTTACATAATTTTAAGCTTGATCACAAGTGTTAGTGTGTTTGTAAGTTTTTAACGATGATAGGTTAATAACTAGAGGTTTAATGTAATGATGGAAGTTTTTTAAATTTTGTATGTTTGTAAAGATACTTTTAGGTGAATGTGAAGTAAAGAAAACGGACTAATAAAAAGTGTTTTCTTCTGAGTGGCCTAGGGTAAGCTCCATTCACATTGGGGTATGAGGTCAGATCTTTGATAGTTTGGTAGAGATGTATGTAAAAAGGGGTAAAGACGTTTTATGGAAGTTTTATTAAGTGTTTTGTAGGATTTGACAGTCTATCACTTGATTAAATGTTCCTTACTCTTACACGTGTCTTAACGATGTTATTCAGATAGTATTACATATCTGGTTTAAGTTTAATATGTTAGGAAGAGCAATGTTGCTGATAATGGGTTTGTAAGAACGTTAAGTTGTGAAACTGTTGAAAAGATTGGATTATTGGGATTATAGATTTATAAGTTAAGACCTAAACGTTAGTTTAATAAGTGATTAAGATTCTATATAGTGTATAAGCTCCCGGTTAGGTTAAGTTAATGACTCATAGTTTAGACAGAGACGCCAGAGGTTAGATAGATGTTAACGTATTTAAGTTCAGTTTAAGTTAAGGTACAAGTTATCGTTTAAGTTGTTAGTATCTTAAGTTCATGAGGTCTCTAAGATATACGTGTTTTTAAGTGTGTAAATTTAAGTTTCTAATTTCAAGCTTAAATCTGATTGTCTAAGTTTAAATTATTTAGTTATCAGTTTAATGCGGTTTAAAGTTTAAGTTTAAATTTAAGTTAAGTTAAGTTTAACATTTAATTTATAGTTTAGTTTAAAGTTGTAGGTTTTACGTATAAGTTAGGTTTAAGTGTGAAGTTTTAGTGTAAGTTTAAGTTTAAGTTTTAAAGTTTGGTTAAGTTTTAAGAGGTAAGGTTAAGTTAAATGTAATATATTCTAGTTTTAAGGTTTAAGATTCTTTATTCGCTCTTATTATATAAATAGAGTATGACAAAGATGATTTTAGGAATGTTTACGCTTTGTATTACGTTTAAGTTAGTTTTAAGTTCCATTTTGAAGCATTCATATCTAGGGATGGTTAATTTAGTTAATTTAAAGTCTTAAGGTAAGTATCAGTTTCGAGTTATTAAGTTTAAGTTAAGTTATTTTGACATTAAGCTTAAGTTTAAGTTTGATTTAGTTTATTCTATTGTTTAAGTTTATGGTTTAAACATGAAGGGTTGAAGTTTAATTATTAATTAGTTAAGTTTACAGTTTAAGTTAAGTTAAGTTTAGGTTTAAGTTTAAGTTTAAGTATAATTTAAGTTAAATTAAGTTTAAGTTAAGTTTAGTTTGGTTAAGTTAAGTAACGTTACACGTTAAGTTAATTTAAGTTAAGTTTAAAGGTCTTAAATTTAACGTTTAATTTAAGTTAAGTTTAAGTTTCATATTTAGGGTAATTAATAAGTTTAATTAAGTTTTATCAAGTTTTATTATTAAGTCATTCAAGTTCAAGTTAAGTTAAGTTTAAAGTTAAGTTTAAGTTTAAAATTTGATTATAGTATAGTTTGCAAGCCGGAAGGTAAATTTAAGCTTTAATGTTTAATGATAGTTATATTTAGCGTCTAAGTAAGTTAAAAGTTATAAGTTTAAGTTTAAGCTCTAATTAAGGTCTAAGAGATTTAAGCGTATATTCGATGTTAATGTATTTTAAATTAATAGTAGGCCTTTGTGTCTATTTGTTTAACGTTAATGTTAATTATAGTTTCAAAAACTTTAAGTTAAGTATATTAAGTTTACCGTTTAGATAGTGAAGTTGAATCTTAATTAATCTTAAGGAGTAGTGACATAAGGTAAAATTGCTTGCGTTTAATTATAATGTTCACATAGATTACGGATTATCTATGGGTACAAAGTAAGAATCATAGACTTTTTAATTGGCTATAGTTTAAGGTTTTAAGGTTTAAGGGTTTAGCCGTCAAATAATGCCAATACCCCTACTAGAGGTGATATTTAATTTCAAGAATTAAGCATAAGAATTAAGGTGAAGTTAAGGGTTTCATATTGAATAAAGGGGTTCTAATATTACAGTAGTAAGTATAAGTTTAAGCCCAGTTTAAGTTTAAGTTAATGCAGATTAACAATATTTGTTTATCTATTGTTTCAGTTTAATAATTGACAGATTGTTATATTTATGATTAATTGAATTTTCTTATATGCACTTTTCTTGGAATATTAGCAGACTTGACTCCTATATTGTCTAAGAGTACCATCTTTATTTGTATTTATTTGAAGAATCTTTAAAGGTATGAACAATAATATGTTAAAGTGGAATTTTGGATAATCTATTTAAATTAAATTATACAATGATGTTATAACTTATAAGTATTATATAATGTTTAATTATGTTTAATTATTAATTATTGTATGTTCATAGTGGTTTTATGTCCTTTTAGGCAATTTAATCAAACCTACAGCGACATAAAACCCTCTCAGACAAATATCATTTGCTAGGGTACGTTTAGTATAATTCTTTATTTATTTATATGTTAGTAATTGTATCATAGATTTTTGGACAACCTGAATCGTATTTCCCACTAAAAACAATCTGTATTTATTTTAGATTCAATTGGGACAACCTGTATCTATTTTACTGAACATAACTGGTTATTTTATAATATTAGTTAACTGTGGTTTCTCATCCCACAGGTTTTTTTTTTTATGTGGATTTTATGTTTATGGTTTATGTTTTATGTGGATTCTATGTTAGTATGATATGATTATATTATGATTGATGATAATTGATTTATGATTATGATTTGATTCAGGCATTTGATTGGAGAAATGATTTGTAAGTCAGCATAATTACATTAAATTGTTTTTAAGTTATTGATTAGTTTTGGATGCATAAGTATTATCATTATCTATTATAATATGATTATTATTATTATTATTATTATTTAATTATTTATTATTATATTATTTTTATTGTTTTTTTATTAATTTATTGTATTATATATTATTAATTATTATTATTATTATTAATTGATCTATTACTATCTGCACTAATAATTAAATTATTTTCAGCTCAAAGAATTATTTATATTATTCTTATTTGTAAGCAAATGTTTTTAAATTTCATTAATATAATCTTATTTTTTTAAATTTAAATTTTTTATTTTTGGGAACTTTAGATTTTATTTATTAAATATTGCCTTTTTATGAAATATTTACGACTCGTTAAATTATTAAAATACTGTTTTAAAACATCGAGGATTATTAAAATATTTACCATAGAACTAAATAATTTTGACTTTTGACAAATGGGAAAAATTCTGTTATCAAATACATTCACACATGCTATATATCTCTAATCTCCAATAGTTTTCATATATATTATTAACATGCATAGAATATGCGAGTATGTTATTTATTCCTTAAAACTGGTGACCAAGTTCACTGAGACACATAAATAGGATACAAAGCAGGACATCATTAAGATGACAAACATAAAAGACAGGATTTAAAATGGAGACGAAGGAAATCTATCAAGAAGAAGATAATTCAAAGCTTTATTTTTTTAGCATAATTAAATAA
>JABUQX010091984.1:17500-42567 GCA_015478945.1 Trachelipus rathkii | reverse complement strand
AGAAGCTAAGAGAATTATTTTGTGTAAATTCTCATCTATACACACGTGGTCTAAGATAATACAAAGTATCATACCACATTCCTGGGCACAACTACAAACTGAGAATGTAAGTGTTTTGCCTTAAAAATAATGTCGCACTAGAGAGAGAAAATCATGAAAAAACTCCACATTTGCTCACAAATAAAAGCAAAAAACCTGAACTAATATAAGGCCTAGAATTTATTGTGGATTTATGGAACTGATCACTTCATAATAAGTTATAATAGGAGTTAATTGAATTAGAGCGCATATATAATTAAGACAGTTGAAGCCATCATCTGGATAAAAGAATCAATTATTAAATATTTAAAGAGTATTAGGGTCTGATAAGATACTATATAAAAAAGAACTATGTATATTGAAATTACAAAATAAAGATAGTAGGAGCTGCATTTTTTGTGTGCAAAAAAATAATAATTTCAACAAAAAAATACAGATCTATTCCAGTTCTAGAGCTTTTTGCTGTAAAATTTGAAGTTACAATGTCTAATAGAAATGTTTGACAATTTAACTAATACTTTCACACCTTTAAAATAAATGAATTCACATTTAATAAATGGTGATTCAATGGTAACATTGAATTGGATTATAAAATAAAGTTCAGAAATTAAACAAAATAGAAAGAAAAGGGACCATTATAAATAATCAGCTGAATTTTAATTGAAACTGCATGTGAACAACACCCGATAGCTTTTCATCATTGTGAAGGATCTCAAAATCCTAGTGATTATGTTTACTAGATGTGTTTCATATAAGGTTTTATTAAAAAAATTCACTTTATTTAAATGGACCTATATTAAACAACAATAATGAAAGGTTAAAAGTCACTGTTCCAAATCTCTTATATAATAATAGTACAGATTTTAAATTTATACTTTCAATTCGTTCTTTTGTAACCCTAATTTAACATATTTTTAGTAGGTTTTTTCTTTGAATTAAACTATTTAAGGGTTTCAATCACTATGTAAAGAAAATTTATTCATCAATTTAAAAGCTTAAAGTACATGAGAAAAAACCCCACTTTGTTTTCCCATTGTGACTCAAATGCAATATGCTCCATTATGAAGAAGTTGTAATGTCATTTTTAGGCAATATTCAGCTAGAAAATTTTTCAGAAACATACCAGTATAAAAATAATAAACTCAAAACATAAAAATATAAAGAGAACAAATTTGGTTCGATATCAAGTGTAATGTACCATCCTAAGGTCTTATAGGTTTTAGTATAATTCAAGTAATAATAAAATATATCTTGAATTTGAGTTGAAGCCACATAGGCCTAACGAGACTTAAAATAAAGAGAGTAAATAAAGTTAAAATTAATTTAGCTAAAACTCGACCATGTGATGAATACTATGACAGCTTTTAGTAATACCTCATACTATAACAGTATAATATTAATACTGTGTATCAATTATTTAGTTTATTGACATAATAAAAGATACTACCCACTTTCTAAGCGCATTAACATAGAAATAATTAAATAAAATATAAAATAAATATAAGAGATATATTAACATATATTTGAATTAATACAATATATTTAATATATATAATCGATCACTTATTTGATGTAATATTAGGACTATTTATTTAATATTATAAATAATTAGAATTAAAAATAGTTGGAGTTAATGATAATATAATTCTTCGTAGACGGGAGCGAACGATCCATCCAGACTCTAGTTATTATTTCAACAAGGATATATAATACCATGACTAGAGTCAGACTGCACATAGCAAAATGCACAAAAAGGGCCATTGTTACAATTGATAAATAAGTATCATTCAAAGCTGATATAGTAATTTTGATAGCTACTAAGAAACCTATAAAAATTGAAATTACACAAGGGTCTCAACATATTATACTAAAGATTTTATTAAAAACAAAATTTGAAAAATAAAAAGTTCAGTATTCTTATGACTCAACAATTTAATACACTGTCTATTATCTAGACGCAGTACTGTTTCTCATATAGAGAGTTACATTTACATTTGAAGCGCAGAATAAAATTTCTTGAGTAAAAAAAATATGAGAGTGAAAATCTACTATGTCTAGGCCATGCCAACTTTTATAACTGAGTTAGGCCCTTAACCAGAGAACTACATCAAATGTTTGTAGTTTTAATATACTTTGTCTACAATTACCTATTTTTATTAATTAAATTCAACAGAGCTCCACTATTATCAAAAAAGATCTTCCCTCCAATTATTTGACTAATCTGAAATATTGTGCATTTGGGTTAATCTACATGCTTGTATCAAGTACTCTTCATTGAATAGAGTTGTTTATTGGACAAAATATTGGTATTGTAACGAACATTAGGAAAAGCATGTAATAGGTTAGTAATAAGACAGAAGGCAGTTTAGGCTAAGATACATTCTAAGCCACATTCAGTGCAGTTATTTAAATTTATGAAAACAACTTCTCAATGAGGCCATTTCATAAAGTATCATATTTATGAACGCAGATAAAAAAGACACACCCTTTATATTATGGACCAATATGGCTTTATACGAATAATGGACAAAAATATTTGATTAAGATAAACTTTTTCAAGTAAATCAATATCATGTCCACATATGTAATATCACGAGCTTAGTTTTCGAAGGAACGCTCTTAGATAAATACTTAATAGATATAACAATCTATTTATTTCTCATAGACAATGTGGTTATGTAGAACAATGCTAATATAATACTAGAATAAGAACTTAATCTATATAGATAGCTTTAAAAAATAAATAGTAAGGTGTTATGTAAATATATTTTTTGTGGAATAGTTTGTGTTAACCTGAAAATAATTATATTAATCGAACACAGCCAAGATGATGATATTAACTATCTTATCTATATATAGTCGATATGTATCCAAAGTTAGAGAATGCTCAATCATACATTTGACATGTTATATAAATAAGATAAATATGGAGAAAGGAGGTGCGCGTGAATAATAGACATACATTAAAACAAAGTGCACCAATCACACTCATAACAGCAAACCACTAACTGAGCTGTAGCGTCACAAATTTGATAAAATAACAGATAGCTTTTCGCTACTAACATTTGTGCGAAATATTCAAAACACCCAAAAAAACAAACACGGACGAAAAGGGTTGGTTGTCGTTGTAAGCGAGTATTGTCAACATTGGTTACCAACACTCAGCAGAGTTTGTTTGGCATCTATAAATTGCTATCATGTTGCTTATTTCAAACGCATAAGGTAAACTTTCTCATTAAAACCTGGAAATTCCATTAACTTGAAAAAAAATTAAAGATTGGGAGCGAGTTATTAGTTATAATGTGGGCTACTCTTGAATTGGTCCATCAAAATGACACTTAGACTGTTGGGATATTACTAGTATCTATGGCATGAAATGATATGAATTAATGATAGCTAATTTTCAATAAAGACTACCACTGACAGAAACATTGTGTAATATTACTTATAAATATCATTAGAATTGGATTCTCTTAACTCAATCACTCGTACGAAAAACTATAATATAAGAACCATACATTAATAATTATAGACACACACAATTGAACACAAGCAGAGCAAGATACAATTTATATAACCATGATTAGATATATATGAAAACAACTAAAACTTTTCATCACTATGGGAATGGAGATCATGTAGGATAATAGCCACCTCATTCAATCAGAGAAGTAACGCTCTAAATTGTTATTAAACGCTATACCTTATTATATTAAACAATATGGCGGTGACGAAATAGTAAACTCTTCCCTACCTTCACACCGCATCAACTTGTATGAATAAATTAATAGTTAATTCAGAGAGACAAACTTAGCATATCATACTGTGGAGGAGAGTAAAGAGAGGAGAGGGAAATTATAAGACTTGCGGGACTCCTCGTATCATGATTCTGAGCGTGCATGTAAATAATAATTTTTTAATAATACTCAAAAACAGATTGACACCCAAATATTCAAGTTATATCTTGCAGAATATGCTCACAGATCTGATAATATCAAATGCTCCCACATAAATATAAATGGTATTTACAAATGGAAGCAAATATAAACACAAAACTTCTGAATGACTCTATCTGTAGGAATGGATATAATTAAAATAAAGAGAAAAGCTGCGTAATAACCATATGATTTAGGTATGCGCAGGTCATAAGTCACACATTACAAGCTTCATAAATACAAAGGACTTATATATAACATACCTCTAACATACCTATCAAATTGTAATAAAGTGGAAATTAATATGAGGAACGATAAAATTACTTGGTCCCTTTGTTTTGTCTATAGATACATCAGAGGAAGAATAAGAAACTGTGATATAAGGAATCCTATGATACTAAAAGACGATGTGAATTGGTATGCACCACAAACATACATACCAATATATTGGCTTGTCGCTCAACATTTTTAGTGTGTTTACCTACTTACACATCAACAGTTTCAACTGATATAAATTAATATATTCTTTCTAATTAGAATGATATATTTTTTCAAGTTCACTGAGATAAAAGATTAGATATAATATATATATATAAAATCATTGTGCGCTCACTATGTTAATATTTTAGTGTAAAGTATACTAAAGAAATTTACCTTGAGAGCGAGCAATGTAAGCCGACTTGGCTCGCAAATAAATTAGTTCATATATATATTGTTATATTATATAAACGATGGTAAATTATTGCTCTAGAAATGGATTACTCTATCACATCTCTAGCTCAAATTAATAATACTAGCTTAATTCAAGCAAATGTTGATACTAGTAATATAAAAATTTAAAAGATTTATTAAATATAGAAAAGATCTATTTTGCAAATTTTAATTAAAAAATCTCATGTGAGATATGGAATATAAAATATACTTAATTCAATATATAACATGTTTAAGATATATTAGTGAGACAGGTCAGATTATTAGAGATATATCTTGCATAAAAGCATATAAGTAATATTTTTTATAACAATTTAATATAATAAATATATATTTGTAGCGCCATATATAAGTACGCCATTAATTTTATTTACCTATTTAATAATTCAATACTTAAAATAAAATATATAATAAAAGTAACGAACTACTTCACTTATATAATAATTAGAGCGTTATAGATATATATTATAGTCCATTATTTGACTCACAACTATAACTAATATAGTAATATCAAATTTATACTCAAACCTGTTTAAATATATAAATTACAAAGTAATAAATATTATAATAATAAAGTTTCATTTATTAGAGCTCATAATATAAAATGTTATTATTATTAGTATTATCTATAGTAGTAATAATAACTAGTAAATACATTATTAGGAAGCAGAAATTTGGATTTATCATTATATCCAAAGAAAAGGTTTTAATAATTTTTTTTAGTCTTAACTTCTTTCTCTATATAAATTTATCTCAATGTGGCTATTTCTACAATTAAATGTAACGTTTAGATTTATGTTGCATCTTTATTGTTCTAGGGATACCTATTAAAAATATAATATATATATATGTAATAATAGAAGATAATACTTTAGAGCCATATAACTAACTCCATAGAGAGGGTTCTTTTGGTTATTGTGAATGCACCCTAAAAATTTGTATTCTGTGATAGAGGTAGTCGGAATGACGTCAAAGATTCTATCTCGTCTATGTAGGACGATGTTAGACTTTCATTTCTTGATATATAGCTCTGCATATGGAAGAGCGCATAACGCACCGACATACAATACATCTCGCCAATATTCTATGTAGGGCATATCTGAAGATAAATATAAAGGTGGAACAGATCCTAAAATTTCATTAGTTGTTATTTCTCTGATGACTATGAATACATTAGTGTCTTCTCTCGTATAGTTTGTGCTATGTCCTGAACAGAATACTGTGACCACTTTTATATACACTAAATATACATGATTGTTAACGCAATTAATCAGTACTTATACATCATAACTATTTAATTAATAGCATGTTGCGACATAAAGAATAAAAAAGAAAACTAATTGATATGACATGAGTTATCTAATGGTAATATTGTATTTTTATATGT
Source organism: Trachelipus rathkii (assembly GCA_015478945.1). Lineage (NCBI taxonomy): Eukaryota > Metazoa > Arthropoda > Malacostraca > Isopoda > Trachelipodidae > Trachelipus > Trachelipus rathkii. The sequence continues at coordinate 36,495 of JABUQX010091984.1, read as the reverse complement.
GTAACATGAAATCTTTGTAATTACTTCTGATATAAATAATGTGGATATAACTTAGTAGTATATACTTATATACATCCCTTAGTACTGAATAGATGGAAATGTTAGTTGCAGCATGGCCTTCGTCATTATTTACATTGTATGATCATAGTATAGAGTACTTTCACCTTCACACCAGAGATGAAGGAAAGTAGGAAGTTCAATAATAATTTGGCAAGAGACACCTATACTTTTTTATCACGTCAATTACACATAAGGCTAGGGGTCTCATTAAAATATAGACATTCTAATATCCTGTATAGTCTGAAGTAGTAGTTAGTACTAGATATTTATAGACTTTCATTGCCAGCCTAAGACTGTAGTTATGCGGTATAGAATTCAAATAATGAGAAGCTACCCTAATACTAACTATCTGGAGAATAAATGTTAATTATGGGATAGACTCATTTAGATTAGTCACGAGTTGCATATTCAATAATTAAATTAAAAATAATAAATATCCGATTACATTAAAATAAAAGGAATCAAATGTACCCTCATAATGCTAATGATACTTTGAGATATATTGCTCTATACTCTGACTATTGAAAAGTAGAGTACTAATATATAAAATTATGAGAGAGTCAATACACTAAATCATATAAGAGGACTTAATCATTGAGTGAAAGTATATTAATGAGCTACATATTAATATAATTATAATATATATTTACACATACTGTAACTAATGCTACATGATGATTTCTTGAGAGGAATAAACAATTAAAAGACTAAAGTAAAACCCACTCACATAATAATAATTAAATAATAATAATAATAATAATAATAATAATCATTATAAAATAAGATTAAGATTTCATAATTTAGAATGAATTTAATAACAATAAAAATAACTGAATACTTATGAAAATCAGACATATTATAATAAAAAGAAAAAAAAATATTGAAAAAGAGATTTTAGGGTGATCTTATGGCTTACTTTCTATAACTCATTCCTCACTATATTATACATCAACCTGGCATTAATTGCGCTTGAACTCTAGAAACAGAAGAAAGGTAAAGAAGTAATGCGTAGGTGTCTATATATATATTTAATGAAGACGAATATTAAAGATTATGTTTATTAAAGAGAGCTGTTCTTAATGATTATGTCAAAATAACACTAAAATTAATTTCCATAAACATAAGTATATAGATAAAATAGTTTTAACTCTTATCTAATATACGTTGTCATAAAAGTATGCTTATTTGAACAGTCGAGCTATAATAATATATTTTGAGATAAAACTCACTTCGCTTAATAGTTGATATATTTGTCATAATCTTTCAAAAAGAATATGTAAACGAACATAACCATCTTCCCAAACAAAGAAGGGGAATTTTATATTTTTATTATTGATGCAGATATACTAATATGGTAACATTTAGAATTATAGGATTATTATAAATAATAAATAGAATTATGAATAAATTATAAATACTAAAATTAGAAAGAAAAGGGACCATTATAAATAAATAATCAACTGAATTTATTGAAACTCTGCAATGTGATAATAATAATAACTTATATATATATATAACCGATATATAGTATTTATTTCATAATCTTTAGTGATAAGGTGAAATCTCTAGATATACTCATATGTGAATATAGTTACTCAGACATAGTGTTTTCATATAAGGTTTTATATTAAAAAATTCATAATTATTTATTTATATATTGAGATCCTATATTATATAAATATCAACTCTTAAAAATGAAAGGTTTAAAAGTCTCACTATTAGTATTCAAATACCACCTATTATATAATATATTAAGTACATGAATATTTTTAATATTTATATATTATTCATATATAACTTTTTCATTATATGTAATACCTCTAACTATCTTTATAATTATTATAAATAGATTAAGGTTTTTCATTTATCTTTGTATAATAAATCTAATATTACAGGTATTATCAAATACTAATATATTAGTATAATAGTAATTAAATTTATTATTTCACTCACATATTTAAAGAGTGATTAAACTATATAATATATATTGGAAAGAATAAAACTATATATATAATATCGCAACTATTTCGCGCAGTTGCATTATTTCTAATAAGAGGTGACGGACATGATTCAACAGTAAATATTAGTAGCAGTACTGCCTGCGCGCCATTTACGATATTTGATAAGACAGAACGTCTCTGTCAAGTCCATGTTTTTAGTGTTTCTGACTTTTTTGAGTGTCTTTAGTATTTTATATATACAGAGAGATAACCACACAGTGATGTAAAATAACGGTCTGTCAATAAAGATTGGCGCAAAAATAAAAGAGTGAAAGAGGACAGAGTGTTTTGGCCTCCAGGGACGCGCAACGTCTTTTCCCATGCTTTTTTCTTCGGGTAACACTTACACCGTGAGGGATACGAGATATACAGGGTAAGAGGACTAATTTTACACCACTCTCTTCGCAAGGAGAGCTGTCATGACTCGAGTTTATTAACATCAAAAATCCAATATGTTCGCGATGAGATAATCATTTCTCGCGCTATTTGGGTGTGCTGGGATGGTTCCTCCACCCCTCCATTTTTGTTAATATAAATTAAAAGAATGTCACTCTCATTGATAACACGAACATGTCACGCTATAACATACACTAGGCTATACTGTTGAAATACCAGAAAAGTATGGATATTACAGTAGTAATAATTTCAGTATCTTGTGTTACGATAATTATAAAATCCTGTGATTTATGCATAGTCACCGGTAACATGGTAAATGTAATGAATATTTAATTTATAAACCACTCACGGGTCAGGGCCAAAGGGGCAGAGCCAAAATAGACAAATGTTTTTGTGCCATGAATTCATGCATCTTCAATGTTTAAAGAGTAATACCACCTGTACCCCACCCCCCTGAAATAATATATATTATATAAATCATCAAAACGAAATTTATAAGATATATATATTATATAAATAAAAAGAAAAAAAGATTTTCATCATATTAATCATAAGAGAACATGATTTACGCTACATTTAAATCATAAGAAAATATAATTTATGTTGTACAAGCCACATGAAAGTATAATTCATATATTATATAGATAAATATGACTTCTCAGAACTACAACTTTATAGATAAGCTCTGCACAGGGAGTCCAAGTTATGATATAAAGTAGAGCTCAGTGGCAAATTATTAGACATAATTATTGATTATTGAGACATATGAAGTGATAAAAAATTATTTTAACACTTCCATAAACCATATAAAAAATTTCATAGAATTTATATCATAACATATACTCGCATACTGGTAAAAGCTAGTATTTCTACTAGTAAGTGTATTAATAGTATGAATCTTTTATAGTCAAACAGTTAAAAAATCACATTTATCTATTAGTTATATAGTTATATATGGAAAATAATACATATATTAGGCTAGATTGAGATTTTACTTTTAATTAGTTGGTGAGAAGCTAAACATTAATATATATGTACTGTATTATAAGTATAATAAAAGGTCACCTGGTATAGCATTATTAATAGTCACCTAATATTAAGATAATACACCCTCTGATAGTGTGTGGTATCAAAATATTTACATCACCATTGTTGCCAATACCAATTAAAGTTTTAAATTTTGAGTGAATGAATTATTAGACTGAAATTACGATATAAAAATTTGTTTTGTGTGTTAATCCAGAGGATATTTCTTCCTAAATCTCTCTATTCATACATAAGATTGTTGTAATATAAAATATTCTTATAAAATTTGTATTCAAATGCACTTGATTCTTCGTAGATATGGTCATCCTTTATTGAGAACTCTGTTTTTCAGTGATATGTGTAGTATAGAATCTCTCTTCTCATATAAGAATACGAAAAGTGAAGAATCTGATATTGAATGTATTTTGTACTATGCAAATTGCACATCACTATAAGACATATATAACCATAATTAGATATTCTTTTGTCACATATTAAAGAACTCAGAGTTTTCATAGATGCAATAAAATAATTATATAAAAACTCACACTTATTGTTATAATTTGAGTGTGATATTAGTTATTGACCTTATCAACACGAAAAGACACTATGTTATTGTGACTCTATACCATATATACACTGTTATGGGGATGCGGATACATTAAGTATTTTAGAAATACTCAATTTAGTAGTATTAGTGAGTAGCAAGTTTTTTTATGTAAATAAATATTAAATTATATATACTTCATAACACATTGTATGTTATTTATAAAATTGCATTTATAACTACACCGAGGCACAATACAACATCATGATATAGTGATAAAATAACACCAAAAGATATATTTAATCATATTTTATATCGAATATGGAATTGGTCTTAAAAGGAATCCTGTCAATTATGACTCCGATTCATATATAACTTTAATGATAAATAAAAAATTGAAGTTTGTGTAAAGAGTAAAATGTGGATGGCTCCACGGTCTCAAACTGCTTCATTATGGTAAAATTTAGATGGACAGATCCAAGTCAACACGGGCACTCACTTTGCAATATAATACCACAGTAGATCAACCATCATTAAAAGTAACGATGCAATTGTAAATCATGTAGATCATGTTCATTATAACTGGACTGAAAAGAATGTACTTCGTCGGGTCGAGATAGTGAATTTCCATCATGGAATAAAAAACACAGAGAGTGAAAGTAGGGATTCTTCTGATGTACTGAAATAGATAGTATGACTCTGTATAATCAGTAATTATTATATATTGTCATAAGTTAAATCATTTATAAGAGACACTTTATAATATATGTTATAGACGTCCGAAATGATAAGATATATATACAGATGAGAAATATCAGTTTCGCAATAGTATTAGCTTGTATATCACCGAACATCTTTTTTGACTAATGATTATATTATATATTATTATTTTATATTTTATATTATATATCACGGTATATATATATATTAAATTAATATTAATATATTAAATATATATATTATATATATATATATATATAATATATATATATATATATATATATTATAATATATCATAATAATATATATATATAATATATATATATAATAATTATAATATATAATATATATATTATATATATACTATTAATATATATTAATATATAATATTAATATATATATAATATATATATATAATAATATAAATATATATATGAAATATATATTATTATAATATATTTATATATATATATATACCATAATATATATATATATATATTATATAATATATATATATATATATTATATATATATATATATATATATATATATATATATTATATTATATTATATATATATATATATATATATAATAGTATATATATATTATTAGTATATTATATTATTGTTTTTTTTTCCTTTTTTTATTCAATACATTGAAATGTAAAGTTTGATTTTTTTGAATCTTTATTTGAATAATAAAAATAATTTTTTAATAAAAAAAATTAACTAAATATATACCATGAGATTAGTTGACTCAATTTTGGCGCCAAAATTGATTTTTCTCCTTTATCCTTGTGTTGAAAGTTATTAAAAAACAAAGCATATTTTTGAATGACAAGAAGCTTTCTTATTTGTCAAAGATATTAAATTAATGGCTTCCTTTAAAGACCTTCCATATTAAAGGACCTACGGAGGGTTTTACAGATCCAATATTTATTGACTACTTTGGACCTAATATAAACTTAGCCTGACGATCCTTTTTTATTTATTTTTATTTTTTATTTTACATACATACTGACCTTAACACAACTTTAAACCCTGAACTGATGGAGGCAATTGTACTTCATTTAACTTTTGCATTTAGTTTTTCCTTTTTGATTACTGGGGTTCTCTCCCCAATTACACTTCCGACATTTTTCCTGCCTTTTGAGAAACTTTCAAGAATGATCTTAACTAATGGTTTCAAAGTCTCTGAAAGAGTGACTCTACTATTCTTAACTATACAAATTTCTACCTTTCACTACCAATAAAAATATTTCTCTATTCTTTTTAACTTCTTATTTATTTACAAAAAGTAAAAGTCCAAATTTCATATTTTGATATAGGCTACTGAATGAAAGAAAATTTAATAATATAATAATAACTCGAATAATAATAAAATAATAATAATATAATAAAAAATAATAATAATATAATAATAATAATATAATAATAATAATAATAATAATAATAAATAATAATAATAATAATAATAATAATAATAATAATAATATAATAATAATAAATATAGAAATAAAAATAAAATAGGAGCTTATAAAGATCCCATGCCTTCAAGATTGGGTGTCTTTGCTAGCTCACTTCCAACTAATACATCAACTGGTATGGTTGTATCAGACAAGAACGAGAGTAACAAGATATATGCATCGTGAGGCATTTATTTTTTTTAATAGATTTTAATGAATTATTAAATGTGTAATAAAAAACCCTATAAATAGTTGTAAAGTTTTTTTATAGTTAAAAATTTTTATTATTTATCTGTCTTAAGACCTTATTCTCCTTCTTTCTTCATCCACTAATTATGCTTTAATAAAAATATTTTTTTTCTGTTGAGATATTATATTCTAGTGATATATGTATTCACTGGATTTTATTTACCTGAGATGTGTAAACTCTAGCTCTCAGGAAGTATACGGTTAAAAATATATTAATAGTCTGATATTATATATATATATATAATAGATATATATCTTGGCCTAATTATATTATATATATATATATAATAGCTCTGAGTATATAGTAGACTTATTGATGTTTAATATATATAATATAGTACTAATAGTATCGTGTATTATATATATAGTATACGATATCATATAGTATACTTCACTGTTACTGAGTCGGTTTATGACTCACTATAATGGGTTACTGTGGATAATTAGTATATAGAGTTTATATGAGTATGTATATATATATTTATATTATATATATATATTATATATATATATATATATACTGATCCTAACAGTCAATTTAAGGGGTTAAACGGACATGATTCAAAATATATAGGACAGTTACGTTTACGACTCCGTCAGTTTTATTTGCTTTTTGTTTTTTTAACTCAAGGAATACCCAAGGGTAAACGCGAAGATGGCAGGAGTTTCGGGGTCTCTCGCCTTCCGGGGGAACGACAAGGGTGGACTATTTCCCCCCTCCAGGAGGGTCTCCGGAACCCCGCTCTTTGTATTTGGGTGTCGCGGGGGTTCCTCCACCCCTCCATTTTTTGTAATAAGCTTTACACCTGATTCAATATGTAATTGGTTTTTTTCTGTAAGTTTCTGTACTTTTCGAGATATTTCAATTTTATGAATTATGTTTTTTTTTTTTTTAGCATTTTTGTAATAAGCTTTATACGCTGATTTCAATATGTAATTGGTTTTTCTGTAGTGTCCGTACTTTTCGAGATATTTCATTTTTTACAATTTTATTGATATAAATGTGATTTTGAGATAATTATTTTATATAATTTCCAATTTTTGAATCATCTCCATCACACTGAAATTCATTGTTGGTATCATATACTAGCAATAATATTTAAAAAACAAAAATAAATCAAAACTGACGGAGTCTTATAACAGGCCTATATATATATCTATATATATATATATATATATATATTATATATGATATATATATATATATATATATATATATATATATATATATATATATATATATATATATATATATATATATATTATATATATTATATATATATTTTGATTATTTACATATGTTACCCAATTAAATTTAAATTTTGATATTATAAAAATTTGAAATTTGTTTAAATATTTCAATCTTTCAAAAATTTATAAAACTTTTAAAAATTTTATTCATAATCTTTTTGAAATAATATTATAATTTTTTCTATAAGTTAAAATTCTTTACTTGATAGAAGCAGGGAATTTTCCAATGACAAAAAAATTATCAAAAATGTTAATTTAATTAAGAAGTTTTGGCAAATTTTTTTTTTAATTTATTTATTTCCAGAACAGTAGGCTTTCAACCTGTCTGTTGCGAATTAATTAAAATCATTTGGATTAGTGATTAAATTTATAAATTAAATTTTTTAAAATAAGATTTATTTAAAAATGCAATTTATAACTACAGAGAATACTTGAAACAGGATTATTTTTTTTTATTGAAATTTTTTAAATATATTTTTATAATTTTAATACATGATTTTGTTACAATGATGTCCTGCACTGTTTGTAAATTTAGTGAGTGCGTCACCGTCGCATAACACTGAGTTACCATCATAAAAGAACATTGAAACTCAATAGAAGAGTTCAAAAAGGGGAGGAGAAGGACTCCCTATTTAGAAGAATAAAACTGAAGACTTGAAAGAGTCTTTGACCGATCAGAAGAGCTCCATTCAGTCTTTAATATTGTTACGAATTATTCATAGACATAAGTGACTGAAATTAAAGAACTCTGGGAAATGTCATTGCTTTTTATCCCGAACATCTTTTGATATATATATATATATATATATATATATATATCATATATATAAATATTATAATATATATATATATATATATACTATATATATAATAACTATGATATATATATATATACTATTATAATATATATAATAATATAATAATATACTTTTTATATATATCGTATATATATATATATATAATATATATATATATATATATATATATATATATATATATATATATATATATATATATATATATATATTAAAAATAATAATAATAATAATAATAATAATAATAATAATAATAATAATAATAATAATAATAATAATAATAATAATAATAATAATAATAATAATAATAATACATTAATAAACTAATAATAATAAATAAACCAATAATTAATAATAATGAATAATTAATAAATAATAACAATAATAATACATAATAATAATAAACATATAATAATAAATAATAATAATTAATAATAATCAATAATAATATAATAATATAATAATAGATAATAATTAATAATAATGTAATCATAATAATTCATAATACTAATACTAAAACTACCACCACTACTAATAAATTAATAATAATAATATTTTTTAAATAAATAATAATAATAAAAGTTTAATCTCGCGCGACTTCTCGCTCAAATCGCACGTTAAAAATCGGTTTTTTTTACAAAACTTGACTATCCAAAATATTTTGGCAGAAAATGTTTTTAATTGGAAAAAACGTTCATGAAATCAATCAAAAACCATGTACAAATGCATGGTACACGAACATTTTTATACGAGGCTCTCCGCCCCGTACCCCTCGACCCGTCTGTGTGAGTAAAATAATTAATTATTCAAGTTTCAATACAATCATAAAAATTGTTAAATAAAGACGCATCGTGAACAGCAACACAGTTGTTCCATGTTAATAAATAGGATAAGTAAATTACGGTTTTAGGCCCGTATACTAGTGGCTAAAATCGGATAATCGTAAAAAAAATTCGAGATTATCAAGCAACCATATCGATGTACTCTGAACTGACCTGAGCTGACAATATTACAATTACTAACACTATTATTATTATTATTTGAAACTATTTAAATTCTAAATAGAAACACACAAACACACACACACACCACTAAACACACTACACACACTGAAAGTACATACCCACACACAACACACGACCACACCACACACCACACAACACACACACACACACAGCAGAGACGGAGAGAGAGACGAGAGAGACGAAGAGATGAACGAGACGAGGAGAGAGAGAGACGAGAGAGAGGAGACGACTCGAGAGACGACCGAGAAGAGAGAGACGATTTAAGACACGGGACAGGATTTGAGTGTGCGTTTTTGCGTAATGGTTTGATTGTTGATGCCCAAAGATTTCTTATAGTTTCTATATCGAAACAATTGATTGCCCTATTAGTCTCTATTTTATGTAATATATTTAAGTTAAAGCTCGACAGCCTAATTGGCTTCATATTGTAACGTCATTGCAAGACTAAAGGGGAATGTGAGGAAATATTGCAATATTATAATTTTCTTTTTTATTCAAAAATGCTAAAACGTAACGTTTTACCTTTTATCTGATGCAATATTGGGCTATTTTATTTACTAAAGTATGCGATTTATTGCGAACTAAATTCTCTTTTTAATTCTATATTTCTTTAATAAATAATAAGTATTTCACATTAATTTCATTTCCCACCTGCATTAACGTATAAATATTGAACATTGACAAAATGACGAATATTTTCTCTTTTAAGAGTGATTTCACTCATAAATACTTTTCTCAATATCTAACCTCAAAAAGATATTTTGATCTCGTTAGATTATCTTACTTTTACCAAATATACTTTATAACGCCAAGAATTTGTTGATATATTTATTATTATTGTTATTTGAATAAATTTATATCAAATTACAAAAATTTTAAACAAATTATTAAATTAAATTAGGATTTTTAAATTTATGGTAAACAATTATTTAATTTATATTTAATTTAAATAGCTTTAAACAAGAATTAAATTAATAATAATAATAATAATAATAATAATAATAATAATAATAATAATAATAATAATAATAATAATAATAATAATAATAATAATAATAATATAATAATAATAATAATAATAATAATAATAATAATAATAATAATAATAATAATAATAATAATAATAATAATAATAATAATAATAATAATAATAATAATAATAATAATAATAATAATAATAAATAATAATAATATCAATAATCAATAATAATAATAATAATAATAATAATAAAAGTAATAATAGATAATAATAATAATAATAATAATTAAAAAAAAATAATAATAAAAAATAATAATAATAATCAGTAAAAATTATAATAATTAATAAAATAATACATTGGTTTTAATAAGAATAATAATAATAATAATAATAATAATAATAATAATAATAATAATAATAATAATAATAATAATAATAATAATAAAATAATAATAATTATAATAATAATAATAAATAATAATATACATAAAATAATACATAATAATAATAATAATAAAATAATAATACATAATAATAATAATAATAATAATAATAATAAATAATAATAATCAATAATAATAATTTAATAATAATAATAATAATAATAATAATTAATAATAAAATAATAATAATTAATAATAATTCAATAATAATTAATAATAATATCAATAATAATAAAAGAATAATAATAATAATAATAAGCAATAATCAATTAATAATAATAATATATAATAAATAATAATCAATATATAATAATCCAATTAATAATATAATAATAATAATACATCATTAATAATAATAATAAGTTAATTTAATAATAGATAATAATACATAATAATAATAATTAATCAAATAATATCAATAATAATAAATACTAATAATAAAAAACATTAATAATAATAAAAAATAATAATATAATAATTCTATTATTAATAATGAAATCAATAATAAGTAATTATTAACTACAGTAATAACAAATAATAATATTAATAATAACAATTAAAATAAAATAATAAAATAATCAAATAACTAATAATAATAATAATCAATGAATAATAATAATAATAATTAATATACAAAATAATAACTAATAATAATAATAATAATAACATTAAATTAATATCATCCAATTTTAATAATTCAATATTTTTTAAATCAGCCAATTTGCATACATTACAACATAAGGAATAATGAAAGCAATTTGTAATTGTCACCACTAGTTCTTGTAACAAAAAATTTAATTGTCAACAAGATTAGTTGCGAAAAAAAAACTTACTCGGCCTAGCAACAATTAGTTGCCCAACAAAAAAAATACTGAAAGAAAAATATATAACTGTGCGTTTAAATAGCATTCTGTTGACAGAAGAACTGGTTTTTTTTTTTCAAATTTATTCTCATTAGGAAAATCATAGGGCTAAGGCTGGGTTACTCCCGAAGAAGTTTGGGAATGTGTATTTCCACTCTCAAGATACCTTATATAGGTGGCGGTGACTCCTCTGACCATTTTTATGGCATATTATTCCACTCACATTGACCTATCATGAGACAGCGCGAGGATGGGTCACTCCTGCACCAGTTTTTGGCGTGTTATCTCCAACTCATCTATGGACCTCATATTGAGGTCGTGGGTGACCTCCTGCGAACATTTTTAGGGCCATGTTATTTTCCCAAACTTATCCTATGACCTTCATACATGCAACATGTCTCAAGAAATTTTCGGTTAGTGCGTGAATTTTTGCTCTTTCTGTCTAGGCGCTAATTGAATTAGGGGAATTTTTGATATGGAGATGATTTGTTTTTATTAATAACGTTTATATCAAGAAGTTTTAATTTATATATATATATATATATATATATATATCAATATATATATATATATATATATATATCTATATAATTATATATATATATATATATATATAATATATATATATTATATATATATATATATCATATAATATATATTATACTATAATAATATATAATATCATATATTAGAAAATTTCGTCTCATTTAAGGTTTATTGTTCATTTGCTTTGCGAGGATTTTTTTTACTAACACATATTAATTTTTGTCTTGTGCCTCATAAATTTTTTGTTCAGACAAAGGTGGCCGAGCACTTGTGCATTCCGCCCACCGAATCGCACCGCCAACCGCACCGCACGCCGCTGGGCACGAATTGTTGCCGCACCCACTATCAAAAATGAGGCCCGCACACACACACCACACCGGTTGCGATGTTTCGCGCCCCCAAACACCTCTGTTCCTCAGACATTGATTGCTTTAAAAACAAAAGCTTTTGTCTCAGCAACCATTTATAAAATTGCACACAGAAGAAAAACTTTTTGACACAGACACGTCCACCAATGTTCTTCCTTAACCCAGCTACGTCTTTAAACCCGTCCGTCCTACTTAGGGCAACTAATAAGGGCAACCAATATTGATGCCTGTGATTTAAAAACTTTAAAAAAAGAAATAAACTTAAATAAAATGATAATTTTTTAACGATAGATTCTTTATTCAAAATGCCAACAACCTTCTCGATAACTAGAGAAGAAAAACACCTTGAAAAGCAATATTTTTATTTTAATTAGAAGGAAGCGACGACGAGAGAAGAAGAGAGAGAGATGAGAGAGAGAGAGAAGACGAGAGAGAGAGAGAGCAGAGAGAGAGAAGAGAGAGAGAGTAAACTGAGATTAAAAATATCTCTCCCGTTTTACCTTTATTTGACTTCGCTCTTTACCAATTTTTTCAATTCTCTCTCCTCTCTCTCTCTCTCTCTCCTCTCTCTCTCTCTCTCTCTCTCTCCTCTCTCTCTCTCCCACACACACACAAACATACATACATACATACATAACATACATACCAAAAATATATACATATATATATATATATATATATATATATATATATAGTATATATATATATTATACTATAATATACTATACACACCCGCAGAGGCTATACTATATATATATATATATATATACTATATCATTAACTATTATATAATATAAATATATATATATATATATATATATATATATACTATATATATATATATATATATATAAATATATATATTATATATATATATATATATATATATATATATATATATATATATATTATACCATATATATATATATATATATATATATAACCTTATATATATATTTCATAATCATATATTACTATATATATATATACTATCATACTATATATATATATATACTATATAATACCATATACTATATATATATAATATATATATATATAATAATATATATTATATATATATATATATATATACATACCTATATATATATATAAACTTACTACTATCCATATATATATATACTATATATATATATATATATTAAAAACCATGGGAAAGTTGACGTTTCTTTGCTGTTTTTTTTCTCTCTCTCTCTTCACAACACACCTAGTTATACACACCCTTACACCACACACACACACCACACACACCACACACGACAAACCATACATACATACATATATACTATATATATTATAAAATATCATATATATATCATATATATCCATATACTACGTTACTATATACTATCTATATCTATATATATATATATATACTGTATATATATCTCATACTCATACATTATATACCATACTACTATAGTGTACCACTGATATACCTATATATAGTATAATATATATTATACTATATTATATATATATATATATATATATTATATATATATATAATTAATATATATTACAACTATATACTATAATATACTATACCTCATCATACTATACTATATACTATACTATATATATATAATACTCATATATAATATAACTCATCATTTAAAATTACTTATGGGTAACTATTTTAAATAAATTAAATATACTATATAATATTACATATATAATCATATTACTATATATATATATAATCATAAAAAATACTACTATATATATATATATAATATCATATATAATATTATATATATACTATATATATATATAATATATACTATATATATATATACTATATATATATATATACATATATATTATATATACATAGAATCTATATATAAATATATATATCATAATATATATATATATATATACACTATATAAATATATATATCAGATATATATATACTTATATATAAATATATTATATATTATACTATATAACTATATATTATATATACTATATATATAAATATATAATATATACATATATATACTATATATGTACTACCTATATATATACTATATCATATATTATTTTTAATATTATTATATTATTACTATATACTATATATACTATATATATATCATATAATATAATATATATACGGTATATATACCCATATTATACTATATCATGGTACACAAACTAAGTTTCTTTCTGACCTTCGATTTCGATATTACCTACTATATCAATCACTATATATATATAATTATATATATACTATATACTATATTATATACTATATATACTATATACTATATATACAAATAATATATAACTATATATATATACTAATATTTAAACTATATATATAAATATACTATATATATATATTATACTATATATAGTATATATATATATATATTATATATTATATATATATCATATACTATATATATATATTTATATTATATATATATCATATATATAATATATACTATATATATATACCGAGACCCTCTCGATACTACTATATATATATACATATATATATATACTATATATATATATATATACTATATATATATATTATATACTATATATTATATACATATCAATTATATATATATATATATATCATATAATATATATATATAATATATTATACTATATACTATATAATAATACTATATATATATATATAAATATACTATATATATAACATACTGCTAGTTTATTATGCATTTTTTAAAAATTTGCTTTTTGAATAAAAAAGGTTATGAAATTTTAACTTAATTTCAATTTTTTTGGAATTATTTTAATAGCCATCAGGACAATATAAATATTTCAGTACTTGGTTTGGGCACCTTTGGCACCACAAGTGCTTTAACGCGACTGGGCATGCCCAGCTAGTTAAAGTTTCTGCACAAATTTCGGATTTTTTCAGAATGAAACCAAACCTGAATAACGACGTTCTAGATTTTACTTTCGTCGTAATTGGAACATCGTGTATTTCATCTTTCAACACGGAACACAAACTCTCAATAGGGTTAATGTCAGGTGAATTTCCAGGCCATGGAAGTACCTCTACGCCATTCTGTGCGAACCATCACCTTACTGACTTCGCTGAATGAGACAGTGCGGAGTCCTGTTGAAAAATCCAAGGTCTATAGCCAAACCAATCCCTTGTTTGAGGTAGTAAACGAGTTTGTAGTACATTTATATACTTATGCTGGTCTATGGTGCCTTCAACAATCATCAATCGACTTGGGCCATGAACAGAAATGGCACCCAACACCATGATTTTTTGTAGAAATCTTATCGTTTTTTTCAGGCATTTGGGTTTAAATTCCTCACCTGATCGCCTTCTCACGCTCTGCACACGATCATCAATCACAGCAATGAATGATTCATCAGAGAATACAATCTGGAGCAATATAAAACACAATATGAAAAGTAGGAAAAGCATAGAAGATGATGCAAGTAGTCAAACAAGTACAGAAATTCATGACTTTAAACCATTGATGGTTGATAATTCAGTAATAATGATATTTTCAAGTGTCATTGCGATTTTACTAATAACAAATGCTCTTTTATGAGTGATAAAAGAAATAATAGCTATCTGATCAACTCTTACCTGCTCCCATTGCTCAGAAGTCCAATGAATTTGAGTCTGAGCCCAGGCATTACGTGCCAGTTTCATTTCTAAAGTTAGTCTAGGCTTCTTTCTTGGACGATAGGCTTTTAATCCAGCATCTAATAACCTCCTATTGGCGGTTCTTCTAGAAATAATAATCCCCTCTGCTGATAGAACATTGGAAAGCTTCCTACATGATAGTCTTCTATTTTTCAGAGCCATTTGAACTATTTTTCTGTCCTCCCTGGGTGTTGTTTTTCTTTTCTTTCCACATTTGCCAACCCTATTTGAGCTCAAACTGTGAAAGTATTTCAATTTCTTCTTACTATTACTAACTGTTTGAGTTGAAACCCCAAGTTTTGCTGCTATTTCTTTCTGTTTTAAGTTGCTCACTTGCAATAACACATTAATCTGTTCGACTTTCCGTGGACTCAAATCACTAACTTTACCCATATTTGATCACTTTTATAAACTACCAAAATATCTGAAAATAATGGTATTATTATTAAAATAATACAATAAAACACTAGTATACACTAATTATAACAAATAATAAAAGGTGTAAAACATCGCTAACACACACAACTCCCGTGAAAGCAGGACAGCAACTGAACGTAAAAATATAATAAACACTGAATAATTTACCAAATCTGTCATTGTTGCCAGATACTGCCACACAATACTTTGAAGTTTGGTAAATAAATAGTAAAATATTTATATTATCCTTGTGTATTAAAATAAATTCAAAAAAAGTTGAATTTAATTAAAATTTCATAACCTTTTAGTTCAAAAAAAGCAAAATTTTAAAAAATCCATAAGTAAATATGCCAGACTGCGTATAATATATTATAATATATATAATATATATATATATATATATATTATATATATATATATATATATATTATATTATATATATAATTATATAAATATATATATATATAATATAGTATATATATGAAATCTGGTGGTATAACCTAACCAAACTGTTATCATACATAACCTAGCCTTTAAAAAGCCGTATCCAAGTAGGACCTATCGTAGAAAGATCGTCGTTGCCGAGCACATAGACCTAGACCTAGAATGATATTGTCGTTGCCGAAAAACCTAGACCTAACCCTAGTGGACTGTGTCGATTGCCCTAAGCATAGACCTAACCTAGAAAATTGGAATTTAAGTAAAAAATGGAATACTATTATTTATAAATAATGGACTCAGAGCTTTCTTTGGACATAAATAAGGCAAAATAGCCAGTTAGATGTTGTATCTTCTGCCTCGTGTTTGGAATATTTAATTTGTCGCCGTTTCGTAGTTTCACATTCTTTCCTTCCACTTCACAAACTATTTGATCTACTATCAAACGAAAATCTGCAGAATGCTAAAACTGTAAAATCTTTTCACAAAGTTCGAATAAATCTTTAAATTCAATTGGATATATACCCTTAAAAACAATAGATCGATAGCTTTACACTGAAACCACAATGTTATCTCATTACTAGGTAATGCTGAGAGAGAGAGAATTAAGACTGTATATCTATTGTCTAAATATATATATTATATATAATATATATTTATATATAATATATATAATATATATATATATATATATATTATATCAATAATATATATATATATATATATATATATAGATATATTATTATATAATATATTATATTATATCAGCGCGGGCTCGTGCCTAAAAATATTGGTAGTTGCATTTTGCATTTTACTCACACACACAACACACACCACACACACACACACCCACACACAACACAATATATATATATATATATATAATATTATTATATATATATATATATATATATATATATTATATAATATATAATATATATATATATATATTAAAATATATATATATATATTATATGTGTTTTTTAAACGATGTGTGTGTGTGTGTTGTGTGTGCATATAATACTGCGCGTGAGTGCGTGTGTGTTTCAAAAAGAGAGCATTGATGACCGTAAAGCATAAGCATTAATCTCGAAAAATTAAAAAATAATATTAAAAAAGCTATGTAAGCTTACCTTTACAATTTAATTATAAAAAGAAAGTCCGCTCTTCAATCTTTTGATGAGCAAATTTATCAGTCACTTTATTATTAAAAATCTGGATATGCATATAAAAGTCTATTCGTCGATCGAAAGCATTTGCCATAGGCGGAAAGGTCTATTCTTGTCTCAATGGTGTTTCTGAAGAAAGGTTTTAATCCTTTTAAAATAAGGAAAACAGCGCTCATGCGTTTTACATTTTACATTTTGTTACATTTTTACTAAAACTGGCTTCCGAAAGTGATTTCTGTTTAGAAAATCGAATAAACATGGCGTCCAGACATTGAAACGAAAAATTCTTCTAGCTATAAATTATAGATAGTTCTGTTTAAAGTTTCTTTATGTCAATGAAAGTGTACACTTTACAGGTTTCATTTACATTTTTCTCAGGAGAGAGAATAACGTGGCAACAATTAAATGTCCTGAGAATGTATCTATCTTTTATCTGACAAGTAATTTGAGAAGATTGATAGAGGGATTTGGCAGGTGTGTGAAAGGAGTGGTTTGAAAGTAACGTAGATAAGAGCAAGGTTATGGTTTGTCGAGTGAAGACAGTTCCTC
>JABUQX010091984.1:10000-12500 GCA_015478945.1 Trachelipus rathkii | reverse complement strand
TCGTCATAATGCTTTTGATTCCAATCAGAACCTTACCACCAACACCATTATCCCTAACACCTGCCTAAGCTTTCCTATTAATCCTATCATGCGCTGCTTGCAAATCCATAAACTAATACAATTATTCTTGCTCTCCTCATTTTCCCACATCATTTGTTTCATGTAAAGATTTGATCCACATATCCTCTACCACTTCTTAACTCACCTTGTTCTTCACCAAGCAGTCATTCAGTCACTAGACGCACTCTTTCGACCAAAATACCAGCATATATCTTCCCTACAACACTAAATAAACTAATTCCCTAATAATACCTACAGTTACCTATATCCCCCACCCTATATAAAGGTTACTATTATTGCCTCCAATCGCTCGGAACTATACCTTCCATAAAGGTTTTGTTACACAACTTCCAAAACCATTCAATCAGGATTGTAATAGTATATATATATATAACTATATATATTATATATATAAATATAGTATATATATATATATATAGTATATATAATATATATAGATATATATATACTATATTATATAAGAATGATACTTATATTGTAAATGGAAATTATTATTTAGAATACATATATAAGAATAATAATAGCAATTACGTAGGGAAAATGGATATAAAAAATATTGGCATGTTGTAAATGCCAAAGTACTTGCAAGTACTTTGCGAAATTTTCAAATACAAAAGGTGCAAGTACCATAACAGTACAACCTGGGTTATAGACTGAAAGTAAAGACAAGTACTCCAAAAATGTACTTAAGTACACAAGTTCTTGTACTTGAACCCAAGCTGATATATATATATATAATATATATGATATATATTATTATATATATATTAATATATATTAATATCATATATATATATATATATATATATATTAATATATATTATATATAATATAATATAATATATAATATATATATTTATATATATTATATATATATATTTATATATATTATTATATATAGTATATATATATATAGTATTATATATATATAATATATATATCATAATATATATATATAATATATATATATAATTTATATAATATATATATAATATATATAGATATATATATATATAATAATATATATATATATATATATATATATAATATAAATAATATATATATATATATATATATATATATAATATATAATATATAAATATATATATTATATATAATATACTATATTATAATATTATATATATATATATAATATATATAATATAATATATATATATATATAATATATATATATATAGTATATATATCAGGCTTGGGTTCAAGTACAAGGAACTTGTACTTTAGTACATTTTTTGGAGTACTCGTACTTGTACTTCAGTATCTAGTAACCAGTTACTTGTACTTGTAACTTCACCTTTTGTATTTGAAATTTACAAATACTTGCAATACTTTGGCATTACAACATGGCAATATTTTTATATATTCATTTACTTATATTTTATTATATGATTTCTATATAATGTATTCTAAATAAATTTCCATTTACAAATATAAAGTTTCATATTATATAAATATATATCATATATATATATATATATATATATATATATATATATATATTATATATATATGTATATATAAATATTTAATAATATATAGATAGATATATATATATAATACAGCGAAGAACAGTAATTAAATGGTTTTGGAAGTTGGTGTAACCAAAGCGTGCTATGCGGGTATAGTTCGAGGCATTTGGAGGGGAGCATAATAGCTTCCTTATATATAAGGGTAAGGGGATAAGGTAACTGTAGCGTATTATTAGGAATTAGTTTGATTTAGTGTTGTAGGAAGATATATTGCTGCGATTTGGTTCGAAAAGTTGCGTCTATTGACTGAATGACTGCTGGTGAAGAACAAGGTGGAGTTAAGAAGTGGTAGAGGATAATGGTGATCAAACTTTACATGAAACAAATGATGTGGGGAAAATTGAAGGAGGAGAAGAATAAATGTATTTAGGTTTATAGGATTTGCAACAGGCGTATGATAGGATTCATAGGGAAGCTCTATGGCAGGTGTTAGTGATAAATGGGTGTTGGTGGTAAGGATTCTGATTGGAATTCAAAGCCATTATGCCAGAAGTGAGCGTTGTTCAAGAATAATGGAGTTCGAAAGGTGATATTTGTTATATTAATAGCGGAGTGATGCAGGATGTGTTATGTTACCTTGGTTATTCAGTTTGTCATATGATTGGGGTTATGAATTAATTAGAGTGTGGTGGCAAGAGGATCGTGTATGAGAGATGATGGAAAATGGAAGAGAGTGGAGGGTTTCCTTACCTTTTATATGTGTGATGATTTGGTTTTGTGTGGCGAATCTAAAGAGAGGTTATCAGATGATTGGTAAAGAAAATGGGATAGGGTGTGTAAAAAGAGGGATTTGAAAGTTAACGTAGATAAGAATAAGGTTCATTTGCGAGTGAGACAATCCCTCGGTGTTAAAGTTATGCTAGCATTGC
>JABUQX010091984.1:0-5000 GCA_015478945.1 Trachelipus rathkii | reverse complement strand
TAAAAAGGATTAAAACTTTTCTTAGAAACACCATGAGGCAAGACTTTCCGCCTTAGCAATGTTTTCGATCGAGAAAGACTTTATTATGGCATAAATGAATTTTAATAATAAAAAGTGAGCTGATAAATTTGCTCAATCAAAAGATAGTAGAGAGCGACTTTCTTTTTAAATAAAATATGTAAAGGTACAGTTACCATAGCTTTTTTAAAATATTCTAAAATGTTTGGAATTTCTCGATTTAATGCTTTACGGTACTCAATGCTCTCTTTTTTTGAAACAACACACGCACTCACGCGCGCGCACCACACACACACACCACACACACACACAAACACACACACACCACATCATATATATTATATATATATAGATATATATTATATATATAATATATTATATACATATTTATATCATAGTACTATATATATATACTAATATATATATAGTATATATATATATTATATATATTGTGTGTGTGTGTGTGTTGTGTGTGTGTGTTGTGTGTGTGTGATGTGTGTGTGAGTAAATGCAAAATGCAACTTACTACCAATATTTTTTAGGACGAGCCGCGCCTGATATATATATATAAATATATATAATATATAGATATATATAGTATATATATATTATAATATATTATATATTATTATATATATTATTATATATATTTATAATTATATATATATATATATATATAATATAATATATATATATATATAGACAGATAGATATAAAGTCTTAATTGCTCCTCTTTCATCATTACCTATTAATGAGATAACATTGTAGTGTCAGTGTAAAGCTATCGAATCTTTGTTTTTAAGGGTTATAATATCAATATGAATTAAAGATTATATTCGAAACTATTGTGAATGATTTACATATTAGCATTCTTGCAGATTTCGTTTGATGAGTAGGATAAAAAGTGTTGTGAAATGGAGAAAGAATGTGAAAACTACGCAAACCGGCAATTAATATTCTCCAACACGAGGCAGAAGGAAACAACATCTACTCGGCTATTTTGCCTTATTTATGTGCCAAAGAAAGTCCTGGAGCTCCATATTTATGTAAACTTAAATATTATTTAATTTTTTTCTTAAATACAAATTATCTAAGGTAGTTCTATGCATAGGGCAACGACAATCCAATCTAGGTTAGGTCTTAAGGTTTTTCGGCAACGACAATCCATCTATGTTTAGGTCTAGTGTCTACGGCAACGACGATCTTTCTGAGTAGAGTCAATACTTGTACGGCTTTTTAAGTCTGGTTAATGTATTGATAAACGTTCTGTTAGGGTACACACAGATTTCAATATAATAATATATATATTATATTATATATATATATATATAAATATTATATATATTATATATATAACGTATTATATTATATTATATATATGAATATATATTATTATATAAATATAAATATTATAAAAATACTGGCATATTTATTATGGATTTTTTAAAAATTTGCTTTTTTTGAATAAAAAGGTTATGAAATTTAATTAATTTCAACTTTTTTGAATTTATTTTAATACACAAGGATAATATAAATATTTTACTATTTATTTACCAAACTTCAAAGTATTGTGTGGCAGTATCTGGCAACAATGACAGATTTGGTGAATTATTCAGTGTTTATTATATTTTTACGTTCAGTTGCTGTCCTGCTTTCACGGGAGTTGTGTGTGTTAGCGATGTTTTACACCTTTTATTATTTGTTATAATTAGTGTATACTAGTGTTTTATTGTATTCTTTTAATAATAATACCATTATTTTCAGATATTTTGGTAGTTTATAAAAGTGATCAAATATGGGTAAAGTTAGTGATTTGAGTCCACGGAAAGTCGAACAGATTAATGTGTTATTGCAAGTGAGCAACTTAAAACAGAAAGAAATAGCAGCAAAACTTGGGGTTTCAACTCAAACAGTTAGTAATAGTAAGAAGAAATTGAAATACGGTCACAGTTTGAGCTCAAATAGGGTTGGCAAATGGGAAAAAAAAGAAAAACAACACCCAGGGAGGACAGAAAAATAGTTCAAATGGCTCTGAAAAATAGAAGACTATCATGTAGGAAGCTTTCCAATTTTCTATCAGCAGAGGGGATTATTATTTCTAGAAGAACCGCCAATAGGAGGTTATTAGATGCTGGATTAAAAGCCTATCGTCCAAGAAAGAAGCCTAGACTAACTTTAGAAATGAAACGGGCACGTAATGCCTGGGCTCAGACTCATATTCATTGGACTTCTGAGCAATGGGAGCAGGTAAGAGTTGATCAGATAGCTATTATTTCTTTATCACTGCATAAATGAGCATTTGTTATAGTTAAAATCGCGAATGGACACTTGAAAAATATCATTATTACTGAATTATCAACCATCAATGGTTTAAAGTCATGAATTTCTGTACTTGTTTGACTACTTGCATCATCTTCTATGCTTTTCCTACTTTTCATATTGTGTTTTATATTGCTCCAGATTGTATTCTCTGATGAATCCAACATTGCTGTGCTTGATGATCGTGTACAGAGCGTGAGAAGGCGATCAGGTGAGGAATTTAAACCCAAATGCCTGAAAAAAACGATAATATTTCCACAGAAAATTATGGTGTGGGGTGCCATTTCTGTTCACGGCCCAAGTCGATTGATGATTGTTGAAGGCACCATAGACCAGCATAAGTATATAAATGTACTACAAACTCGTTTACTACCTCAAACAAGGGATTGGTTTGGCTATAGACCTTGGCGTTCAACAGGACTCGCACTGTCATTCATTCAGCGAAGTCAAGTAAGGTAGATCGTTCGCACAGAATTGGCTACGAGTACTTCCTGCCTGGAAATTCACTGCATTAACCCTTTGAGAGTTTGGTTCCGTGTGAAAGATGAAATACACGATGTTCCAATTACGACCAAAGTAAAACTCATAGAACGTGTTATTCAGGTTTGGTTTCATTCTGAAAAAATCCGAAATTTGTGCAGAACTTTAACTACTGGCATGCCCAGTCGCGTTAAAGCACTTGCTGGTGCCAAAGGTGCCCAAACCAAGTACTAAAATATTTATATTGTCCTGATGTATTAAAATAAATTCCAAAAAATTGAAATTAATTAAATTTCATAACCTTTTTATTCAAAAAAAGCAAATTTTTAAAAAATCCATAATAAATATGCCAGTACTGTATATATATATATATATATATATATATAGATATGTATATAATATATATATATATATATATATAGTATATAATATATATATATATATATTATATTATATATATAATATATATATATATAATATAATATTATATATATTTATGAATATATATATATATATGTATATATGTATATATACTATAATATCGTAGAATCGGTTTATGTATATATAGGTCGATATATTACTATTATATATATATATTATATATATATTTATATATAATATATATAGTATATATATATTATATATATTTATATATATATATAGTATATATATATATTTATATATATTATATATAATATATATATATATATTATATATCATATTATATATATAAATATATATATATATATTTATATATATATAATATAATTATTATATTATATATATAATATATATATCGAAATCGAGGTCAGAAAGAAACTATACAGTTTTACGATATATTAATATATTATATATATATATAGTATATATGATATATATATATAGATATATATTTATTATATATATATATATATATTATATATATATATATATAGTATATATATATATACATATATAATATATATATATATATATATATATATATATTATATATATATTATATATTATATATATATAATATATATATATATTTATATAGTATTATATATATATATGATACTATATTATATAATATATATTAATATAATATATATATAATACTATATATATATTATTTATATATATATAGATATAATATATATATAATATATATGATATATAGTATATATATTATATATATATACTAATTATATATAATATATATGATATATTTATATATATATACTTATTAT
This sequence comes from Trachelipus rathkii, assembly GCA_015478945.1. Lineage (NCBI taxonomy): Eukaryota > Metazoa > Arthropoda > Malacostraca > Isopoda > Trachelipodidae > Trachelipus > Trachelipus rathkii. The sequence goes on along the minus strand of JABUQX010091984.1, from coordinate 951 downwards.
ATATATTATATATATATTTATATATAATATATATTATATTATATTATATATTATATATAATATATATAATTATATTATAATATAATCTACTATATATATATATATATATAATATAAATACTATATATATATACTATATATATATAATTAATATATATATTATATAATATAATATTATATTATATATATATAATATATATAATATATATATACTTAATATATATATATAATATTATATGATATAGTTATAGTGATAGTATACTATGTCATGATAAATATATATCACAGATATATTATATGATATAAAATATATATATTATAGTATATATATTATATATACTATATATATATATATACTATATATATAATATATATTTGTATGTATGTTGTTGTGGATGTGTGTGTGTGTGTGGTTGTGTGTGTGTATGTGTGTGTGATGTGTGAAGAGAGAAGAAAAAAAAATTTGGAAAAGCCGAAATATAATTCTTATTTATTATTATATATATATATATAACTATATATATATATATATATATATATATATTGATAAAATTATATATATAGATATATAATATATAGATAATATATATATATTATATCATAATATAATATTATGTATGTATAGTATATAATATACAATATATATATAGATATATATATATATATATAGAGTATATAATATAGTATTATATATATATAGTATATATATAGTATATAATATATATATATATAGTATACATATATATATATATATATATATATATTATATATTTATATATATTATATTATATATAATATATATATATATATATATATAGTAATATATATATATATAGATATATATATAGTATATATATATATATAATATATATATATATATATATATATATAAATATATATATTATAATATATAATATATATATATATAGTATTATATAATATATAAGTAAAT
>JABUQX010091982.1:20000-32408 GCA_015478945.1 Trachelipus rathkii | reverse complement strand
TGGTTCAACTGTATAAACTTAGTCTGTGTTCTCATTTATACAAAATATATTGCCAGATTTAAAGTTTGATAAACATAGATTAAATTTCTTATCATATTAGTAATCAGAAACTACAGTATCCTATGAAAATGATATTTAAAAAAACAAACTAGAAACTCCAAAAGACAGTGACTGAGTTTGGTTTTTGGAGAGTAAATCAGTGTTTCGAAACTAATGCAGTAAAACAATTCATCAGAGTTAATGAAAGTTTTTTTTATGTTTTCTATTTTTCAGGTAGTTGCCTGCAACCAGGCTTTTGCTTGTCGTCCTCTAACTGGGCTTGCTGTTGGACTGTTTGGAGAAGAACTCTTTGCATTGACTGCATGCTTCTTTATGCTTTAAAGCTATGTATAAGAGCACCTTTTTGTTTGTCTTTTTTTTCACTAATTCTTGTTTCTTTCTTTCCAGAGGTAATGGGATGGTCGTATTTGGCCATAAGATATTTACTAAATAAACATTAAGGGAGTGTGAGGTTTCCTCTGTAGGAGGAACATAGGTAGGGAGGAATAGGAACCATAAAGAGAGCACAGGGTTCACTGTCCGGGCCCGGGGAGGGTTGCCTGGGTTTTCATAGTGCGTGTAAATTCCCTCCCATTTATTTAAAGTAATATTTATATCCCTGTTATATTTTAAAGCTACAGTGGTAGCTAATAAACCAAAGTAAAGTTTTATTTGTGTAAACTGGTATAAGAGGAGACTTCGTCTTCAGTGTAACAGAGATGGGTGCTATTACGTTTAGTAATCTTTATAATAGGACAGTTTTTAAACAGTGGTAGCAGAGCGCAGTTCGAAGCTACACTATGAGGAGACTGTTGAGCACAATATGGGCGATAAAAAGGGTGATAAGGGTGAAAGAGTAAGTAGAAGGTTGTGTCCGGTGTTTAATGGAGAGGGGGTTAATCCCAATGAATAAATAATTCCCAATGGAATATTGGAAAATGCTGTGGAAGAAAAGAGTGAGTCCAAAGGTGGCCGATAATTTTAGTGATCTGATGGGGCAAGACGAACTTCGTGTGAAGGAATGGGTTCCTGCAGGTTGAAATCATGTGGAGTACTGGGCGAAAAAGCTTTTTGAGTATCTATTGTGATTGACAGGACAATAGAACTTGAAGAATGGAGAGAAAAGTAAATGGTGAAAAAAGATTTTGTTCGGGTGGTAGTTGTAGGTGAGAAGGACCGGCGCGAAAGAGAGAAGGAGCAAAAAAGGGAATGAGGATAATTAAAGTCTCAAAGGTACATGCAACATTTTCTTAGTGGTTGTTGAGAAAAAAATCAGGGACAAAAAGACACAATGAAAGCATTTTGAGAGTGGGTTATTGAATGGACTGAGTCTATTGATCTCTGGTGGAGCAGCAACATTATCAGACTGGGAAAGAAAGTTGATTTGGGATTAAAGAGATGCATATATTGTTGATCCGATAATGAGGGTCTACAGTTTGTTTATCTCTAAGGGGATGGGAGAGTGGTTGGAGTAGGACAGGGTGGAAGAGTTTTGGAGAAGTGCAGATCTGGGCTGATTCCGCCTTATCGCTTTAAGATTGAAAGTTTTTCATGTTTTTGTTTTTTCAGCATGTTGTCTGCAACCAGGCTTTTGCTTGTCGTCTTCTTTAACTGGGCTTGCTGTTTGACTGTTTGGAGAAGAACTCTTTGCATTGACTGCATGCTTCTTTATGTTTTAAAGCTATGTATAAGAGCACCTTTTTGTTTCTTTTCTTTCACTAATTCTTGTTTCTTTCTTTCCAGAGGTAATGGGATGGTCGTATTTGGCCATAAGATATTTACTACATAAACATTAAGGGAGTGTGAGGTTTCCTCTGTAGGAGGAACATAGGTGGAGAGGAATGGGAACCATAAAGAGAGCACAGGGCTCACTGTCCGGGCCCGGGGAGGGTTGCCTGGGTTTTCGTAGTGCGTGTATATTCCCTCCCATTTATTTAAAATAATATTTATATCCCTGTTGTATCTTATAGCTACAGTGGTGGCTAATAAACCAAAGTAAAGTTTCATTTGTGTAAACTGGTATAAGAGGGGACTTCGTCTTCAGTGTAACATAGGTGGGTATTATTACGTTTAGAAATCTTTATAATAGGACCGTTTTTAAACAAATAATTTTTTGGAAAAATAACAGTCATGCCTCAAGAGGTTAGATCTAATCTAGTAGAAGGCGCCTACTACATCCGTAGCAGATCCGAGTCAGAATAGACTTACTAAAATACTAAGAAAGAATTTAGTGGCTATGAATATGCATGTAAGAAAGGAGAGAACATAAGATACATAAAGCAAAACTTATTTTTCTTATTACTAAAGATGCCAAAAAAGATTGAAGGGGTTCAAGCTAGTCATTTGAATAGATTGGAAAAGTGTAAATAAAACATATTTTGAATGAGATTGCGAAAGTTCACATACCAAAGAATATGGGTCCAGGTAAAGAAATATTATGTGAGGATATAATAAATAATATTGCATATGAAGATAATAGTGGTGGCGAAGATGATGGTGCCAGGAGGGAAATTTTAAGTTAGAAACCAGAAAAGGATAGCTACTAGGTAAAATCATAAGGAATGTAAGGTAAGCATCAGAAGTAAATAAATCAACTGAACATGGAATAAAAACAAACAATAAAATAAATGACAGTTACAATATCAAGGACCTATAAACAAAAAGTAATATACATGAAAAATAGGGAATTAAATGATCCACGATGCATGCATAACATGACATATAATACAAGTTCTTTTAGGGATTTTAGTGAAAATAAAATTATAGAAGCAAAGGAGATTGATAGTTTCATATCAAAATAATAATATGACAAGCTAAAAAAGAAATCTTAAAATTTAGCTATTTGAAATAAAATAAAATTTAGGTACACTTACACAGCATTAGGATTTGCTCCGTATTTCAAAAGTACTTGAACTACTTTAATAAATTCATAATCAACGGCATATAATAAAGGGGTCCAGTCTTTATCATCTCGACATTCTATGTTACTTCCCAACTGTAGGACAAAATAATAAATTAATAATAATAATAATAATAATATAATATGAATAATAATAAAAGTAATATATTCAAATAATAATAAACTTTTTATAATACTGTTAATTATGACTGCTACTGTATTACAAACTGTACAGTCAATGAATCTAAGAAGCAATGTAAACAAGAACAAATTCGCCAAAGTTACTACAATTAAAGCATACAAATTCAAGGAAGTCGGCTACAGTTAAATAACAGTTCAAAAAATACAATCACTCAATATAATATAATATATATATATATATATATAATATTATATACCTTAGTATAAGTAGAAAGCCAATGAAGAGTATAGATATTAATATATAGTAGATATAATATTATAGTATAGTAGATATTTATGCTTATCATATAGGTAATAGCTATATCACGGTATAGCTAAGCTTATATATATATATATATATACCCATAATGGATATAGGGAAAAAATATATTATATATATATAATAGAATATATATATTAATATATCCATCCCAGGAGTTGGGGCTGAGTCAAAAAAACCTCCGGTTTAGTCAAAGCGTCTTGAACTGGTAATTACTTCACCTCAATCTTTACCATACCACCAAAACATCCACAAAAGAACCTAAACTGGAAAAGATTGATTCACCGCAAACTTGTAGTAGAATCCATAACAAGGGTTTTGTTGGCGATCTTCTTCCACCCCAAGATCTGAACAGAATCTGATTCATTCTTCGACAATCCCAATGCAACATGCCACAACAACAAACATGCCTTAACACTCATACATGGCCACTCCTTCAGCTGGGTAATGTGTGTTTTCGACTACATCTGACTTGTCAGGAAGGGCAGGGCAGGAGCCCATATCACCGAAGCCTAAAAGTAACGAAAAAACAAATTTACTTGCCACCAGCATTTACTTGCTACCAAACCAAAATTTTTTGAATGAAAATGTAGGTAGTAGGGTATATATAGATAGATACTAGTATATTATGAGGTTATATATATAGCTATATATATATATAGTATATATTATATATAATATATATAGTATAAAGTTAGACAACCCTATATATACTATATTACACAACACTGAAATGGTTGGGGTCCTCGCATACTGATTTTAGGTGGGGAGGAAGACCGAATCATTTAGCATTCTCCACGATTCTGGAGCAAACTAATTAAAGAACCCACACACATTCCGGATCGTCCCAAACAATTCTTTAACACACTTGACCTATGTTCAACCACTAGTCCTTCTCTCTATAAATACACCACCTTCGCTTCCTATTGGTAAATCTGACCACAAACCTTATATCTCTTAAATTTGGTAATACTTCTTCTCTCCCAAAACAGCCCGGGTCCATCAGCTGCCCTACGCGGTTTTTTCTGGCACTATTTTTGATCAGGGGGCCGGAAGTGTGGTGGGGAAGGCCTGCGTTGACTTCTAACGCTAAGGCGTATAATTGGAATGACTGCTTTGTCTTAGGTGACGCTTCGACTTCTGCTGATAAGGTGGGAGCAGTAATCGTTTGATATAATGAGCAGGTTCATTCCTTCTTTCGACTAATATCCCTTTTCTCTCCTCACTAGAGATCCATGGTGCATCGTGCTTGAATTCTACTGAGCCATTCAGGAAACTAGAGACAGCGCGTATCGGGAATGGGAAAAATTAAAAGTTTCCTTTATCACTCTTGCTAATTTTACAATATCTGCCTTAGAAAATCAAAGTTACAGGGAATAACTTTCGAACGAAGAGCCAAAAAGCGGAAAGCTAAATTCATCAGAACGTGAAGAGTTGCGCTAACCCTCCTTGGTTCTCCTCCTGACATAAATCTTTCTGGCCTTCTTGCCAAAAACATTCTCCAACAATTTCTGTAGGTAAATCTCTCTTTCCTCCTCTTATTCGATTCTGGCATTCCTCTACTGTTGCTTAATTCTCCAACTGAAAAGGGCCAAATCTCTTCGGCCTCCTTCTAATTTCCTTTAACTCAACCCTAGACGATTCCTCTTTAGTCTCTGGCATTCCTCATCCTCATCCTTCTCTCTCAGGTGTCCTAATGCCTTTGCCTGTGATTACATTTGATCGGGGGCATGGGCTCCTGAAATCTGCTACAAACGTTAGGAAGGCGGGTGGCCCGGATGGCATGTGGCCTCCCCGAGTTTAAAGGGAGTGTGCTTCCGTGCTATCCCCGCCCCTCGAGTGTCAATTCCCTAGTTAATTAATAAGATATGAATCTTAAGAGAAATACTAACACTTGCTAAAATTAAAATGAAGCACGCACAACGCACATGTCCAACCTATTCCGAAAAGAAAAGGAAGCCGCTTCTAAGTACCATCCTTTCCAACTACTTCGCCCATAGCTCTTTTAACCCTTGGGATATTACTATCTAAGATCAAAATTAAAACTCTTCTCAACTCTCATTCTTAGATCATCTGATGTGGAATTTCATTCACTTCTTTCGATCGCCCAGTACGGCTTTCGGCGCTCGAGGATCTACTGCGTATTTGTACTTCCTCCTGGATCTTAGACTAATTTATGAAAGTTTTGCGGGCAGCACTCTTAGGAAAACTACGGGGAGACTTTGCGTGGTGGCGTTCTTGACATATCCAAAGCTTTTGACAGGGAATGGCATGCGTCGATGGCACGCAACACAGGGCTCTCCAAGCTCCCCTCCTTTTGGATTCCTCTCCTCCTTCTTGTTGCTTACTTATGTCTAGTTTTCTTTTCATGAATGTAGAAAGTGCGTTCAATATCGGCTGTTGATGGGGGCGACTTCTTCCTTTTCTGTCAATAAGTGGTGTTCCGTCAGGGTTCTTGTTCTTATTTTTTTCTTTCATAGCCCTTACTTATTCCTGCTATTTTTGTCATTAATTGATTCTCACTCTTGCACATCTTAAACTCTTAGTTCAACCATATTGCCGAAGATGACGTCGGACCTCCTCTCCTTCTTATATCCCAGAACGTCATTTCAATTCTAGCTCCCTCTTATTACTTAAAACTTTAGAATTATAGTCCTCATAGTCTAATCTTTAGCGCAATTCTTATTTCTCGACTGGATCTGGATAGAATATTTCCTGGTGGGTCGTCTGAACCTTGTGATACTTTCATTTAAAAACTTCAACTTCTACATAGACTCCCATCTCTATAGGAACAAAACTGCTAATCTCAACAATTTCACCGATTATCTCTTTTCGACGGTTCTCTCGTCTCTCCTAGTTCGCGATAGAATATAAACAAATCCTTAAAGTCTGCTAACATAATAATACAACACAAAAATGATCCTTGCGGAATATCCTCCACATCAAACAACGAGATGACTTAAAGGTTCCAAGCGCTCAAAGAAAATGGGAAGTATCTGTTTAGGAGCTAGCAGAGACTTTTTTTCCTACTTCCTAAGAACTGCTCCAGCACAAATATACGAAGTTGGGGATCCTTCAATCCCGCCTACTTGTTTTATATGGAGGTACCTGCTCTCATATCTGCGGGTGGCTACTGGTTAGGTCACCGGCTATTGGGATGTAGGTTCGAGTCAAGGAAAGGCGCAATGAAAAGGCTTTTTATAAAGCTTGTTCGGTGGTACTTTCTAAGCACATTTTCATCTACCTTTCCTCTGCTTGGTGTTATGGTGCTTTATCCCTCCTCCCTCTCCTATTAGGTACCGCAGCGGGCAGGGTGCTCGAGGGAGCTAAACCTCCCAACTCGTGATTCCAACCAAATGTGCCCACCTTATACGTCACCCTCGTAATCACATAGGCGTGAGCTGTGTCTGCACATGAGTTTTGTTGTGATATTAGTAACACTCCAGACTAGTTCGCTCGGTGCTTCCTCTTTCCTGCGACACAATACTGTATTTGTGGAATTCTGGGCGTCATCTAATCTTCCGCTGTAGTGTTTCCCAGGAACTAGAAAGTGGTGTGAATCTTCCCCACATTCAAAAAGCCTGCTGTTTCTGTGCTCATCTTGCGCTTAAAAAATGTGGCTTTAGTATGTTGATTTGTTGATGGCCGTGCAAACACCCCTCTCTGGAAATTAGTCTGACTGCCCGGGTGAGTGTGGTGACAACTGTAAAAAAAAAGGATAGGAAATTTGGCGTATATATAATTAGTGAGAATTCGTTTAATATTAATTGGGACGTGTTATATAGTATTTATTTTTATATTATAATTATAAAGCTGAATTAGATTAAAATTAATTACTACCAATGAAGATAAGTGATATAGTTATTTATAGTTATATTATATATATATATAATAGGTATTATATATAATCTTGAGTATATATATATATATTATATACCGATAAATATATATACCTACGAAAGGTTTAGATATACCGTATTATATATAATATATATATATAAAATATAATATATAAAGTAGAACTAAAGAGAGACAGATTATTAATATTAATATTATTACCATCAATATATTTTATTAATATATATAATAATATATATAATAGGATATATAATAAATATAATTAACAAACTACACATAGGTATATATTTATTAAGTAGGTAGGGATATATAAAATAAATATGGATCTTAGTAATTCAAGTAGTAGTATATATATGTCAAACCACCAATCATAAATGGGGATGTTCTTGATCTCAAAGCTATCCCCATAATAGAGGCAACTTGATTAACTAACGACTCACATCTGTAAAATTATGAAGCGATTAAAAAAACATAATCGATACACTGTTCTCTACTTTAATACTAGTTATCAACTTACTTTCTAAAGCTTGGTCATGCTTCAAGTATTCCTTTCTCTTGCTTGTTTGCTTTCCTTTAAATAAAATATATTTATATTTTTTTTTTTAATACAGATGATGCCTCTTATCACTCTTAGTGATTTCAAAACATCAGTCGACACATAAAAACTAGTACATTATGAACCATTTTATATATATATATATATATATAATATATATATAATATATATATTATATAGTTATTTTTGGAGCTTATATCACCTATACTTGGAAGTTGATATTGGATATATATTATATATTTAATAAGAAGTATATTATAATATATATATTAGGCAAATTGGATTATTTTTATGTTGTATATATTTATATAAGTATATATAATATATATAATGTTATATTAGGTAAGAAATAAAAATTTAAAATGTGGACATACCTTGAATGACGTACAGTGTGCAAACTTATTAGAAAATAAACTAATGACTACTTACTTGCTCTCCATTTTGTAAGCAATTTCAAAATACATTAAAATAAGGCATGCAGAAGTTACTTAAGGCATGCAGAAGTACTTAAAAATTTTTATTATATCCTAAAAAATTTAAAATTGTCTAGGTCTTTCTCTCTGATTCATTCCACAAATTCCTTTGAAGTCCTCAGAAGTATTACCATAATTGCAAGAACATGCTGTAATTACGTTCAGAAATTGTTCAACTAAGGATGTTCGTCATATCCCATTGATGAGCACTCTCACTATAAAAAAACATAATATTATCTGACCTTTCCCATTACATGCATGTTAAATAAGGGAGCGCCTTATGTTACTAGTTAGTTAACAAATAAAACAAAATATTTACCTAGCCTCGATTGTAAAATGAGTTCGACAATAATATCTGTTCGATTACCATCCTTGTGCATTCTATCTTTGTTCTTTGCGCGTGGTTCTTTAAAGGAGAAGCAAATCAGTAGAAATTAAAATTAAAGCTAAATATGTGTTTGACACTAAATTTAAAGAAATCTAATATTTAAAATCATCTCACCCTACAAATATTAAAAAATTAAAACAAAAAAAAAAAAAAAAAAAAAAAAAAATAACAAAAAAAATGGAAAAAATCAAAGTTTCAAAACTTTTCTTAATTTGAATTTTCCAAGACAAAGTTTTGTTTATATAAAACCCCTCTAGTTAAAACTTTCATATATTCAGATCTTACATTTCATATAGCATATAAACAAAAATTTTAAAATTAAATACAAAAAATTACGTAATTGAAGATTTTTTTTCTTTTGTAATGCCCATTCTTTGTAAAAAATGAAAAAAAAATTAAAATATAAATTAATTAATACTTGTCAAATTGGATCGTGCGTCTAGCATATACTACATGATATTTATTACTATCAACTGATATATATAATGTAAACTAAATATATAAATGAAACAATTGAATGGGAATGTTTTAGTAGTTAAAGAAGAGATGCTTAATTTACAACCATATATTCATTGCCATATATCTTTTTTATTTTAAATGTATATAAATTGATATAGATTTGAAAATAAAAGCTAAAAAAAAAATATTTAGGAATTTATAACAAATAAATGAATATTTTATGCAAAAGGAACTTTTAAACGACCATGACGACGAACATGCTGATAAATCTAAATGTAATTGAGTAGATTAGAAGATCGAAATGAAAAATGAAAAAAATATTGCAAAAGTAAACAAATTATTTAACCATTTTCCTACTGTAAAGATATTGCTTTCATCACAAGAGAGCCTACATATATATATTGAGAGTCTCATCACAATTAAATTAAGAAAATTAAATTAAAGCTTTGTTAGCAAAGATAAAGTCAAGAGGCCTACCCATAACTGTCATTTATGGAGTTTGAGGAAAAACCAGAATCCAAAGGCCAACATGGTTCCCGAATTATCAACATGAGTTTTAATAAGTGTTGCTAAATCAAAAGAAAGATGGTTATTTTGGAAAAATAGATTTGTAAAGGGAGTGTGTATCTAAAGACTTTTCCAAAGTGGTGATAAATATATGTACATGTACAAACCAAAAGAATCATTAAACTTAATCTATGCTTGTAATATTTATAAATAAATAAAATAATAATATCTTCAAAATAAATGTAAATTATCACATATAAGAATTTTATAATTAACCTGAACCCAATTGAAGATTAATCAAAAAAGTTACACACAACTTCACATTCCTTCTCGCATTCAGGCATTCCTTTACTGACTTAACACCCTTTTTTTTGTCAAGGGTCTCTCTCTCAACTATATATAATATATATATATAAATTTAAATTATTTAATATATTATACTAGTAGTATTATATATTATATATATATATATTATATATATACATATATATATATATATATACTATATATAAATATATAATATATTATAATTTAATATATTAAGTATAAAATATATTATTATATATATATATATATATATAATACTATATTATTATAATATTATATATATATATTAATAATATATATATTAATATATATGATATAATATATATATATATATTAATATATATATTAACTATATATATATATATAATTAATATATATATTTATATATGATATATATATAATATATATATATATTACGATATATATATATATCATATATATAATATTATATATATATATATTAACTATATATTTAATATACCCATATATTAATATTAATTAATATGGTATATATATATATCCCTATATAATATATATATAATTATATATATATATAAATTAATATATAATATATATATATTTATATTATATACTATATTTTAATATATATTAAATAATACTATATATATATATATATATATATATATATATAATATATATATAAATAATATATATATATTATATTATATATATATATATATTAAATATATATATATATTATTATATATATATATATATATATAACTACTATATATATAAGTATATATATATATTATATATATTATAATATAATATATATATATAATATATATATATATTATAATATATATATATAATTAATATATTATATTAATATATATTGCTATATATATTATATATATAATATAGGTGATCCTTGCGATATAAATGATATAGGAATTCTTCCTCAATAATCATACACCTATATGAGAATGACATTACCATTAGAAAGAATTAATGGATTCTCACTAACAAGCTAATACCATTGGGAAAATTCATCCACTAAAGAGCGGATAGAATCTCTTTTAAGGGAAATCGAGCTCCAGTGAATATGATAGAGAAATTATGTGAAAAGAAGCAGTAACTATAAGAGAGGATTACAGTGATAAGAGATGGATTATAATAATTATGCAATGACATATCAGAGTGGATTGGATTTTTGAAGAGAGTGCCGACAGCTGTGGTTGCTTTGGTGACAATCTATTTATTAATTCATAATGTCAATTTTTGTACACAGAGAAAGACTTGGTATGGCGATGGTCTCTTTCTGAGTTGCATTTTAATATTCTGGGAGTTGGTATTAAGGGTGAGATATATAAAAAAGAGTCAACCACGAATAAACCACTGAATAACCTTTCTGATATGAAATGGACATAAAATGTATTTTATCGCTTTGGTCTGTGTTAAGAGATGCATTGAGCATTGTTCCTGAATGCGTAGGTGTTTGATGCATTTTGGTAAGATATATTAAATTTTAAAGTGTTTTTGTTAGTGATTCTTTGAATTATAGTCAGGCAATATAAGTCAGTGCGAGTGCGAGAGGGCAGGTTACTAAATAATCTGCTCAAGTACTCGTTAGGGTGTTAGGGGGGGGGAAGAATTCTACTGGAATGGAGATGGTGGTAGTGTGAGGGTTGGCAACACAATGTAACATGGGTATTAAATTTTCTATCAAAATATAGATAATATTTGTCTTTGACCTGGTAGGCTATAGCATCTCCTCTTTATACTATGCTCATTTTTGTAATGGTGCTAATAATAACTCACGATATCTTTACTCGTTTGAACGAGTAAGTTGGAGTGGCATAATAAGGGAAAGAGACCTTAACAGTATTTTGCCCATTCCAGTGGAGTGTATCATTTGATTATTCACAGTGGGAATAAGAGACACAATTCTTCGCCGCAGAACTGCTACGACTCTTATTGTCAATGCAGTATCCTCATATCATGTATTTAACAGGGGTTTGAACCAAAATCTACTGAACAATTTAAAAAGCCAACATCTCAGTCAGTAAACTAAACCATTTATAAACCCAAACATGTTTAGCTTGTTTATAAACCAATTTTCACCTTAGCAGGTGTGAAAGGTATGGCCCCCGGTAAGAGTTGAGTCGTCAGAAAAAATTTTGTCGTCAGGTGAGTCTCGATGTGGGGGAAAACTTTATAGATTAGTTGAAACGGTAAATCTTTACTACTGTAGATTTCTTAGAGTGACAGCAATATCTTCATCTTTCTGCTCTAAAGCAGTAAATAGGCCTATTGGGATGTATTTCTTATTTCATGACAGGAGTAGAAAATAAGAGGGATATTTCCTGAGAAAAATATGACAAATAATAAACTGCTGAGAGTATTGGAGTAGACTAGCTGATGCTGAGAATCTTGGGACGGCAACAGCACCTTTCAAACCCTCCAGTTTCAATTTCT
>JABUQX010091982.1:0-15000 GCA_015478945.1 Trachelipus rathkii | reverse complement strand
ATTATACGGTGTAAAATGACCGATTTGACCAAATTTGGGGACCACCCCAAACTGAAATATTTTCGTAGAGTTGGATTGAAACTCGGTATACAACCTTCTAAGGATGTATCTTAGATGGGGTATAAAATGACTGTGGGTGCCCAGAGGGGTACTACCCCAATCTGAAATATTTGACATAGAAACAAACGAAACTTGATATTACAGCCTTTTAGGTCGTATCTTGATGTATCCCGGTGGGAAATGACCGAGGGGACCAAATCCTTGAGACCGGCCACCCAAATCTAGAGAAATATGACCCTTCAGAAAACGATGAAACAATGTCACAGCCAATACCCCTATTCATGAATACGATACACATAATCTTATATGGGTAAATAAGCCAGCTTACACACTCAACCAAAGGGCGGGATCACCAGCCCAACAAAAACATGAAACTTGGCGACCGTACGAAACAACGAAACCTTGCGGAATACCATCTTTTCTTATGATGTATGCTCGATACAGGAAAAAGAAAACAAAAATAAAAAAAAATAAACACAAATTAAAATAACAATGACCACACTCAACTACAATAATAAAATATCTTAAGTCTTATTCTGTCATGCGTCATCAAGCTAATTAAACCAAATTTACGTCTTTTAACCATACCATCAAAGCAGTAGTATACACACTAAATCAAAACCACGACACTCCAAGCCCTCCCACCTCCTGACCAATCATGTGATACAATTCCGGACCCATCTTAATACCTATTAAAGCGATACTCATTCTTACTAACAAATTGCTAACGCTTTACAATTACCACTACCGCTCAAAGCAGAAAATCACATAAGCAATCACAAACAAATCATGCCAAACACATATCAACACTAACCTCCCTCCTGACAGACCTGCTGATCTATTGGACTTCTCAATTATCCTATTGACTTATTAAAAGGCTCATAAATTTTCTATATAAAAATTGTAACCGTTACATCACCCCTAAATCAGTAAATCACTAAATCAGAACACAACCAACCAATATCTCAAAACCTCCCTCGTGTCCAATTGTAATCTATTGATCTATTTGATCAAGTCCCACATTTCGAGACTTAGTCCACAACACTTTGACTAAAACATATACATAAAATCAAGTTCTATTATACAAGATCAATCCAACTCAATTACTATGCGTATTAACACCCGACCTAACAAAGTTCACCATCTCACAAACCACTTAGACTCATACACACACAACAAAACTTACTCGTCAGGCAATCCAATAACTCTAAAGCTACCTTCAAATATAAAGCCAACCTCCCGACACAGACACAACAACAACCTGACACGCCTTAAAATGAATAAACTGGTAACGTTTACTTCAAGAGTTCCACACATAACAACAGTAAATAACGCATACATCAGACATACAAGACTTACTCGTATTCACACTTTATCAAGCAATTATCTCTAACATATTAACGTTAACCTTACCCTGACACAGTAACATTTAGCAAATTTATGCACAACGTTGAGTTAATATCATACACATCAATGAGTAACTCTAACATAATAAGGGTTCTTCACATTAATAAAGCTCACATAGCATAATCCAAACTAAGAAAATAATGTACCAAACGACCGAAAACCTATCACGACCTAAACACGAATAAAACTGATAACATCTGAACAAGGTCCAGACTTATCAACAGTAAAATAACTACAAGACATACAAAACATAATCCATCACTTTATCAAACATATCACCAATTATGACAATGTTAATTTTACATTAACATCAGTAATATTTAACAAAAAAATTAGCATAACCTATCCTAACTAGCATAATACCTAACATGTAAAGACAAACAAAGTAAAGTTTTATTCTCTGTAAAGCTAAACTATGAACATAGCGTACTTAACACACAACAAAACAGCTGCACGAATAAACAGCCAAACCCAACACTTAAACAACAAAGTCGTGTACATAAGGGACAGTAAACAAGTTTTCAGGTGATAAACATTATAAATTTCAATTAACAATAACATAAATAAATAAATACATCAAACATATTAAGTTTTCATATTTTAGATATACTAATCCATCTAATTCAGTTGGGCGACCTAGGATTCTGTGAAAAATTCTCGAGCAAGTTCTACTAGCTTTCTCCAGAACGATTCAACACCCATCCGCACTAAGGAGACATAGTCGATAAGCCACATATTAAATTACAACCTGACGGCAGCTAAACCATTTTTCTGCATATTTTGCCGTTTCAACAGCACTCACTCGCTCATGCCAGAGAGAAGTAAAATCCTGGCAGATAGTCTATTAAGGCATTTCTGTATACTGAATTATACGGGAACACATGTTTCCGTGTAAATATCATAGATTACACCATGTCTATATGAATTAAGTCCTCAAGTATGTCAACATCGTTAGGCTGCCGATGAGTTATCGTTATTTCTAAGACAACAGTGTTTATTTCAGATGTTCGAACTGATGAAACCTATACACGTACGCATGAAGGTCACAATCGAAGGGTTTCCAATAGTTGCGCACATCAATACTTTTAACATTATCAGATGCAGTGAAAGCAACATCTATTTCTATTATATCCTCTCAAGCTGTCACTTTTGATTTCAGCAGGCATTGCGATGTCTCCAGAATGACACATACTCTTCTTACCAAGCTTCAACGCAGTTCAATAATCTTTGATGAATTCTTTCAACGATATCATTAAAGGTCTCATTACCTGCACCTCCAACTTGGAATACAGGCAAGTATCTTGCTTTTCCATTCTTTTACGAAAAAAATGTAATTGAACATCGTCCTAAGAGGAATATGGATCGACCGACTACCACACATCTCGATTAAAAAAAGAGAACATTCTAGGAGCAGAATGAGAGGGTTCATCATACCAACACCAGCGAAAAATGTCTTACTTTGACGAAATTCGGATGTATAAACAGATCTAAAAGGTAACGAGTTCTTTGTTTCAACCAATCAGAAGAAAGTAAACAAGAATCACAATGCACGAACGGAACATATCAGTTAAAAGGGTATAATTCTCGTTAGACAACAAACAAACACAACATAACATATACAAAAATAAGTTCCTTATATACTAACCAACGAATATATGCCTAACGTAACATTGTTTTCACATTAATAAAGCTACATTAGCATTACAGAACTAAGAATATAATGTGCAATAACAAAAATCTAACACACCTTACGCTAGAATAAACAACTAACATTAACAAAGTTCCATTATTAACAACAGTAAAAGTAACTAACATAGCATACAAAACACGTAACCTATCATATTTTTTCAGGAATATCTCAACATATCATGCTTAATCTTACATCAACAACTGATTTACGTAGCATTTAGAGTATTCATATTCGGATAAACTAACACAAAATGAGTTCTATTATATACTACCATGAATATATAGCTAACCATAGATTCATATGAACTAAGAAAATAATGATACACGACAAACTAACAACAACTAAGCACGAATAAAGCGGTTACAATTAACAAGTTCACACCTTAACACCTGTAATAGTAATAACATTCACCATCCAGTGCATACAAAATCGAACCTATTTCATATTTTTCCAAACACTATCTCTAACATATTAACGTTAATTTTACATTGACGCGGTAATATTTAACAAGGATTTATCATAATTTGTCCATACTTATTTACATACAGACCAACGAAAAACTGTTTAAACATAATCAAAGTTTTATCTAAACCATAACACAAAAATAAGGTTCTTACGTATCTAACATCGAATATATCTGACGTAAACAAACGTTTTTACATTAATAAAGCTAGCTAACATAAACTAACTAGATATAATGTACAACGAACCAAACTCCTAACACACATACTACGAAATAAACACTAACATTAACAAAAACTTCCGCTACTTAACAACAGTAAGTACCTAACACTTCGTACAAAACGGTAACCTATTCACATTTTTCAAGCATATCTCTACTATCAATGTTAATTTGCATTAACATCGTAATATTTAAACAAAGTTTAGCATAAACTGTCATATCATCATACTGACAAAGAATTTAATGCTGACGTAACAAATGTTTTAAATCAACTTCGATATTTAAGAAAAATTCATCATAACCTCGTTCTAAATATCATAATCCCAGCGAATAATTGCAAACATAACAAAGTTTTAAACAAACATAACAAAAAATAACAAAATTTTATTATGTTATGTTTGGTTAAACTTTGTATATGTTTGCGATTATTCGCTGGGGATTATTGAATTACTTCTAGGGAGAGTTTTATGTATGGGAATTTTTAGGATCTAATAAAGTAACCTTAAAGTTCTTTGAATATAATATCACTAGTAAAGGGCGTAATAATTTTAACTAAGATTTTTATTAAAAAAGCGGCAGAACAAAAAACTCCCAGCTTAACCTTAGTAATACAAGCCTACCCATTCCCCTGCAGTCCTACCCGCCCCACCCACCTGTGATCTAATTGATCTATTTGATTCAAGTCATATTTCAAGTATCATTTTCGGAACAAACATAACATAAAAATAAGTTCTTTTATATACCAACCTACGAATATATGCTTAACCAACAAGGTTTTAACATCAATAAAGCTTAACAAATTTCATAACGCGCGGACCTAGGAATATAATGTTACAAACGCAACTAACATACCTAAGCGTATGATATAGATCAGCTAACATCCTGAAAAATTCCTCTGATCAAGGTAAATAGCTAAACAGTCATACAATACCTCCGATATTACCCCACTTTTCGAGCATCATTTAGCAAAGGTAAAGCCGTATTATCTAACAAAGTCCCTTAACAAAGTGACCAATCTATTCAAAGATGCACACGGCATCTTGAACTATTGAACTGACACTATCTTCATCAAAGTGTCACTTGTTTCGAGTATAACATTCATGTTGACCCTACGAAATAAACGTAGACATTAGCAAAAGTCTAGGCAAACCTTAACATTACTAAACAAAAAACTTAACCTAGGCTCAAGTTCTAACAAGCATCATCG
This sequence comes from Trachelipus rathkii, assembly GCA_015478945.1. Taxonomy (NCBI): domain Eukaryota; kingdom Metazoa; phylum Arthropoda; class Malacostraca; order Isopoda; family Trachelipodidae; genus Trachelipus; species Trachelipus rathkii. Next base: position 9,954 of record JABUQX010091982.1, on the reverse strand, counting down.
TCAGGTTTAACACAGTAATATCTTACGAAACTTCTCATTTCTCTAACAAATCAGTTATTTCCACATTGTCCTTAGTAATATTTAACATAACGGAACCTTACTTACGAATAAACAGTTTTCATAAACCAAGAGTTATCTAAAGGAACACATTACCTTCCGAGAGGAAACCCAGGGGGATGCGCCCCTGAAAGGGTGTGAATCCTGCGAGGGGATCACCCCGAAGGGGTAAGCGGGCTTTCGAGGCTGAGGCCTTACCCCTCTTCGGAGGGGTAAAGCCGCTTACACCCATCTTCGGGGTGAATCCCCCCCTGAAAATTCTCACTCCACTTCTCCCAAACAGAAAAAAATTACTCAATTTTTCATTCAATAATCCAAAAAAAGTGAGTTGGAAATTGGACACGTGACAAAAAAATTTTACGTAAGCTTATATATTGCGTATTCAGTATGCAATGATTGACAGGATTATCGCTAACGATTTATTTGTTAAATATTACGATGTTAATGTTAAAATTAACATTGATATGTTAGAGAATATGCTTGAAAAAAGGTCGACGAATAGGTTACGTTTTGTACGAAGTGTTAGGTGCTTTACTGTTTGTTAATAGTAGGGTGTACCGGAATGAATTTTCAGTTCCGGGCGGAACCGGAATTAGCCGGAATCACAAAAAAAATTCCGCCCAAAATCCGGCCGGAACCGGAATTCTTATGAACTTTCCTATTAACATATTAAAGAAATGTAAAAACATATTATAGTCTTAAATAACTTTTCAACATGAAAATCTTATTTTAGTACAACACCACTTCAGATGAAAATATGGAAAAATTCATCATTGAAGGATTATCTGGAAGTCCAAAAATTTTAATATTAAAAGGAAGAGTATTAGTATTTTCTAGAAGAGGGGAACCACAAAAGAGCAATAGATCCAGCCGTGAAAAAGTGAGCCTTGAGGAAAGTTTCTCTCAAAAAAAGATTTGGCATATCAATGCCCCCAATCACAGAAAATAATGAATTTTATCGCCGATGAGCTATCAGCCATTCACAGCTCACAGAAGAGAAGGGGATTCATAGAACTTATTGCCATCTTCAACCAAAATATCTTATTCCTAGTAGAAAATATTTTGTACAGAAAATGTTACCAACTTCATACAGGAAATTGAGATCAGCAGTATTCGAGAAGTTATCTAAGGCTGATCAGATATCATTTACTACAGATATATAGAGAGCTAAATAATTCAAACGACTCATTTATTTCTTAACTGCACTATGGTTTACAGCGAGTTTAAAAAAAATGGACTGTGTATTCCATTGCAAGTATTTCCCAGCGTTCTCATTCTGGAATTAAAATCACTATGAGGTTTTGAAATTACGATGAATAATTCGGAAATCCTCCTAACCATAATCCATTTGGATCCTTCGAGATTGGATGCAAGGGAGTGGAGTCCAGTGTGTGTGTGTATTAATGACAAAAAGGTTTTTTTTCTTGTTTATTCATAAAATTCAATTTATATAAAGATTCATTAATTTCTCAAAGAGCAGTGTGATTTAACAAAGAAACGAAGGAATATTTGTACACATTTCGATCATTCCAGTTTTTAAGATGTAATGAACTTAAAAGAATACATAGAGACTTGGATCCACATCTTGCAAGCTCACTTATGCCAATTCAAGATGTTAATACAAGGTGGAATAGCACATATTTGATTCTAGAAAGAATTGAATGTTTGAAAAGACCTCTGCAAGTTTATATTATAGAACAATCAATCATTTAAGCTTTGACTGCTAATAAATGGCAAATACTTGAAAAAATTCTAAGAGTTTTGCAACCATTTCTCATGGTTACGGAAACTATAAGGCAAAATCAATTATATCATCAATTATTCTACATATTTGAGCTCTCCAGCATATCTCTCAAACTCTGAGGATGACAGCAGAGAATAAAGAAGATGAAGAAGGCATTGGAGTTTAGATTTATGAATAAAAAAGGAGAGAAAGGATCAATAGACATATATCAAACAGAAATTGTTTTAAATACTGTAAGTAGATCAAGATACTAATGACTTTATGTTCTAATGAAATTAAGGACAGTGAGTAGAAATTGTATGCTGAAGAAAATGCAAATAATTGAAGGTAGAAAGTGATAATAGTAGTAGCAGTACAGAAGAAGATTCAGGCGATGAGCCATTTTCAGAAACGAGCATTACCTACAATAAACTAGATTTGCCAAGTACCTCAAAATCATTAGGAGCATTAAGAAAAGAAATTACTGTAAAGTTACTTAGTTTTTATAAGTTTGAAGAAAGTGAAAGTGCAGCGATCATTAGTGTAAAAGAAAAAAAAAAGAAAAATCAGTGCTCTTCAAAAAGCGTAAAATTCTTTAAAGAAAATTGAAATTTTTTACAAGAAAACATCAATTCTTAATCTGGAAAAGAAGAATTCCTTAATTTGATGGAAAATGAACAAAGCTAAATTCCCAAACATTGCAGTACTAGCCCAAAAATTACTCTCCTTTCCAGTCTCCTCCATATATTCAGAAAATTTCATTTTCAGAAGAAGGAAATATATTTGAGGAAAAACGTTTAAAAATATCGCCCAAAACTAGTGAACAGTTTTTCTTTACTTCACCACAAGTCAGCAATATTTATCAGATCCTATACCATCCTATATGTTTGAGGTATTTGAGTAATCTTTATTAATAATAACTGTAAGGTATGTGATACACTGTATGAATACTACACAAGGCTACTTTATATTTTGTTAAAAGATTGGGCTGATGGGTTATATAAAATAAAATCTCTCTACAACAAATTTTTTTCCAGAAGTTTAAATTAATAATTTCCTGTTCCGGCCGGAATTCTGAAAAATTCCGGCCGGAACCGGAACCGGAAAAAAATGTCAAATTCCGCCGGATTCCGGCCGGACCGGAAATTCCGCGATACACCTCTAGTTGTTAAGTTGCAGAAGTTTGTTGAATGTTAGTAATTTATTCGTACGTGTGGTGTGTTGAGGTTTTCTCGTTGTACATTATATCTTAGTTCAGGTCATGTGCTATGTCAGCTTTATTAATGTAAAAACGTTGTAACGTCAGCATATATTCGATGGTTAGTTAATAAACTTATCTTTTTTGTTATGTTTGGATAAAAACTTTGTTATTTTTACAGTTATTCGTTGGTCTGTTGATAATTGGACAAGATTATGATAAATCCTTGTTAAATATTACCGCGTCAATGTAAAATTAACGTTAATATTTCTTGAAGTTTGGAAAAAGTTAAAAGGTTTTACGTAATTTATGCAATGATAGTTACTTTACAGGTGTTAAGTGGGAACTTTGTTAATGTTAACCCTTTATTCGTGCTTAAGTTGTGTTAGTTTGTCGTTTTACATTATCTTCTTAGTTCATATGATGCATGTTAGCTTTATTAATATGAAACCTTGTATGTTAAATATATTCGCATGGTTCAGGTATATAAGAGAACTCTTTGTGTGTTATGTTTTCCGATTAATGATACTTTAAATGCTACCGTAAACAGTTGTTATGTAAAACGATTAACAATGATATGTTAGAAATATGCTTAAAAAAAGTATGCTTAGGTTACGTTTTTGTATGCGTCGGTAGTTACTTTATGCTGTTAAGTAGAACTTTGTTAATGTTATCATGCTTATTCTAGCGTAAGGTGTGTTAGATTCTTGTTATTGCAATTATCTTCTATTCTGGTAATGCGTTATGTCTAGCTTTATTTAATGCTGAAAAACAAGTGTTACGTTTAGCATATATTATCCGTTGGTTTAGGTATATAAAGAACTTATCTTTTGTACTATGTTATTTTTGTTTTGTTGTCTAACGAGAATAATATACCTTTGAACTGGATTATGGTCGTTAGTGCATTGTATTCTTGGTTTCTTTCTTCTGGATTGGTTGAAGAAGAATCTCGTTACCTTTTAGATCTGTTGTATACATGCCGAATTTCGCAGTAAGAATTTTTCGGTGTGTTTGGTATGATACTCTCATTCTCTCCTACCGAATGTTCTCTTACGAGGACCTTCCGTATAATAGCCAACGATTGTGTTCAATTACATTTTTTCGTAAAACGAATGGAAAACAATATATTGCCTGTATTCCAATTGGAGGTGCAGGTAATAGACCTTTAATCATATCGGTTGAAGAATTCATCAAGATTATCGACTGCGTTGAAGCTTGGGTAAAGAATGAGTATGTGTCATCTGAGACATCGCATCCTGCTGAAATCAGAGGTGACAGCTTGAGAGGCTATATTAGAATAGATGTTGCTTTCACTGCATCTGATAATGTTAAAAGTTTTGATGTACGCAAACTATTGGAAACCCTTCGATTGTGTGACCTTCAGGCGTACGTGTATAGGTTTCACAGTTAACATCTGAAAATATGAACACTGTTGCTTAAAATAAAACGAATTAACATCTGCACCTTAACGATGTTGACATACTTGAGAACTTAAATACGTATAGCACATGGTGTAATCTATGATATTTACACCGAAACATGTGGTTTCCCGTATAATTCAGTATACAGAAATGCCTTAATAACTATCAGCCAGGATCGTTCACTTCTCTCTGGCATGAGCAAAGTGAGTGCTGTTGAACCGAAATATGCAGAAAATGGTTTAGTGCTGCAGGTTGTATTTCATGCTTACATCCTATCTGTGTTGAATCTCTGGAGAAACAAATAGAACTTGCTCAATTTATACGAATCCTATGTCCCCCTAATTAGATGGAGGAATGGATTTACAGACAGATACTTATGTGTTTAAAAAGTATTTATTTTTTAATGTTTTTTTTATTTTGAAAATTATATTTGGTTATACACCTGAAAAACTTGTTTTACTGTCCCCCTATGTACGCTTTGTTGTTTAAGATGTTGGGTTTGGCTGTTTATTCGTGCAGCCGTTGTGTGTGTTAAGATGCTATGTTTCATAGTTTTAGCTTACAGAGAATTAAAAACTTTACTTTGTTTGTCTTTACAATTTAGAGGTATTATGCTTTTCCGGATAGGTTATGCTAAATTTTTTGTTAAATATTACATATGCAGATTATAGAATTACAGCATCATACTGAGTGATATGTTTGATAAGTGAATGGATTTATGTTTTGTTATGTCTTGTTAGCTTACTTTTTACTGTTGATAAGTTTGGACCTTTGTTATTGTTAGCAGTTATTCGTTTTTAAGGTGTGATAGGTTTGTCTTTTACATTATTTTCTTTTCCTGTAACGATATGTTAGCTTTAATAATGTGGAAGCCTTATTATGTTAGAGTATACTCATTGTATCTGTATGATAATTAACAACGTTGTGATTTAAATTTTGCTAAATGTTACGTGTCAGTGTAAGAGTTAACGTTCAATATGTTAGAGATAGCTTGATAAGTGTGAATAGGTACGTCTTTGTATGGCTATGTTGGTACTTACTGTTGTTATGTGTGGAACTAGTTGATAACGTTACCGAGTTATTCAGTTTAAGGCGTGTCTCGGTTTGTCTTTGTGGCTATATCATAGTTTAGATGATGCTAAGTAAGTTTTAATTAATGTGAAAACTTTTGTTACGTTAACATATATTGATTTAATCTTTGGTATAAAGAACTTGATTTTTTTATGTTTATCCAAAATGAAACTCGAAATGTGACTTGAAATCAATAGATCAATAGATCACAATTGGGGACAGGAGCGAGGTTTGGATGATAGTGGTCTTGATTTAGTGAGTTTGTTGACTGCTTTAGGTATGCTAAAAACGTTACAATTTAGTAAAAATATTGACCTTAATCATTGAATCATAGATCAATAGATCAATAGATCAAGGTTGGACAGGAGAGTTGATAGTGGTTTGATTTTAGTGATTTACTGCTTTAGGGTATGTAAAACGTTAAAATTTTAGTAAAAAATATGACCTTAATCAATAGATCAATAGATCACAGATGGTCAGGAGGGAGGTTGGATGGTGGTTTGATTTAGTGATTTACTGCCCTTAGGGTATGTAAAAACGTAAATTTGTAAATTAAAACATAAAAGAATAAGAAATTTATTTATTTATTTATTTATCTTAATTTTTATTTTTTTTATTTTTTTTTCTTTTTGATATCGAGAGTGCAAGAGAAGAAAGAAGTATACAAGTTTCGTTTTTCTACGCCAATATTTCAGTTTTGTGGGGGGCTGGTGACCCCCCTTTGGGATGTGTACGGCCTATTTAACCCATATTACGATTGGGTACCTTATATGAAGGGTTTATACCGAGTTTCATCGTTCTAGGTCAATATTTCAGATTTGGGGGCCGGTCCCCCAAATTTGGTCCCCTCGGTCATTTTACCCCGGATACATCTAAGATACAACCTAAAAAGGCTGTATATCAAGTTTCGTTGTTCTATGTCAATATTTCAAGTTTGGGGTCCCGGTGACCCCATCTGGGGCACCCACAGTCATTTTTACTCCTTGCTACATCTAAGATAGATTCCTTATATGAATATTGTATACCGAGCTCCATCAATCTACGAAATATTTCAGATTTTGGGCGGCTGGTCCCGCCAATTTGGTTCAAATCGACGTCATTTTAACCGTAACATCTAAGATACAACCTAAAAAAGGCAGTATATCAAGTTTCAGCTTTCTTACATCGAATATTTAATGTTTGGGCGGAATCCCCTTTGGGGATCCTAGACACCCTATACGGTCTTATAAACCATCATATTCGAACTCTACGACCTCTAGGTTCTGTATAGACACCAACATTTTTTATACGATTGTTTATTAACTCGGCACCGCAGTGGCTCCAGCACCGGTGCCGGAGCCAACTCATCAGATTCACATATCAAGTATTTCTAGAAATTCAACTCTGAATCCTCTCACAAAATTTCAGCCAATTACGAAATTTTGAGTTTTTAAGTGGGGGTGGGGGTCCCCTTCGGGACCAGTGGGATGTACCTTCGTATACAACAAGGATAGTCCATCTAACACCTCCAAATTTTAACCCTATCACGATTAACTCTAACTTACTACACCACTACTACTACTAACTACTATCTACTACTACTACTACTACCACTACTACTACTACTTACTAATATATAATAATAATAATAATAATAATAATAATATAATAATAATAATAATAATAATAATAAAATAATTAATAATATAATATAATAAATACAAACAAATCAACACTAGCGCTTGACTGAACCAAACCGAAACCCTGACCGGGCCGGAGGTCGGGAGGCCGGGCTTGAGTCGGAGCGTGGAGCTGGAGTCGAGAGTTCAGAGCGGGTCGGGAGCATAAGACACTCGAAATTGAGATCACTTCGTGATCACAATTTCTTCGAAGTAATAATAATGATAATAATAATGTGTATGTGTATGTGTTTGTGTTTGCGCGCGCTCGCGTGCTGACGTAATCTCGCTCTCCGACGAGATTACGTCATCACGCTCGAACCTAACTCCCGTTAGGCTTACTCGATCTCGGGTTTGGAAAGCCAAAAGGGGGTATAAACGAGGGCGTAGCGGATACGCTCTCGGGGGTGACCACCCCTTATATCACCCCACCAACTTGAAATTTACACGGTTTCGTCCTTAACACATACATGGCATATAATAATAATAATAATAATAAATAATCAATAATAATAATTAATAATAATGAATAATGAATAATAATAATAATAATAGATAATAATTAATAATAGATAAATAATAATAATAATAATAATAATAATAATAATTAATAAATAATAAAAACTTCCAAGGACTGAACGAGATTCATTCATTCGTATGGCTAATGCGAGTCGGAGCCGGAGTAAAACCGCGCCGGACCCAGAGCAGGCGTTGGAGGCGCAGTCGGGGTCGGAGTCGAGTCGGGAGTCGGAGTCAGATTGACGTAAAAAAACGATCCCTTACTGGGATCGTTTTTCGACTCAGAATTCGATTCTCTTCGGAATCGAAGTCTTCGTAATAATAATAATAATAATAATAATTAATAATATGATGTGTGTAATGTGTATGTGTATGCGCACGCGCAACCGCGCATAATAAAAAATAATTACGAAATAACATGAAAAATCAATTAACTTATCTCAAAAACACGTGTCCTTATCAGCTACGCTGATAAGGACACTCAGAGCTCGTATTCCAAATGTGGTCTTTGAGGTGGTTCATTACTAACTAATATAATATATTATATAGTATATATTTATCTATATTATATATTATTTTATTTTGTTTTTATTATATATATATATATATATATATTATATATATATATATATATATATATATATATATATATAGTTATATATCATATATATAATATTATAATAGGCTGTAAAGATAACCAATAGGGAAGTGAAAACTATAGACTTTTAAATAAACTTTATTTAGGACAAAAGTTTACTATTAATATGTAGAACCTAAAAACCCCGTATTAAAACAAACAAATCAAAAAAAAATTCGTATTTTTTTAAGTTAATTCAAGTAAAAGACGCTTACTTTAGCGTGGTCTTTTTTTTGGTACATTTTAGCTGTTGCCAGATTTTCTAATGGTTCACGAGAAAAAGCGAATTTTTTTACGTACACTTTAGTAAGTATTTTTAACATACGTTTGTGAATTTTTTTTTTTACTATTTTGTCTGAAAAAAAAAATAATATATATATATATATATATATAATATATATATTATATATATATAAGTATATATAAATAACATACATATTTGGGACTATTTTTATGATTTATACGAAAAATTTTTTTTACTATTTTTATGTATATATATATATGTATATAGAAGATAAAATTCAATGTATTTGTAAAAAAACAAAAACAAAAAAAATTGGTATATTTTATAATGACTTCAAGAGGCCCATGCTTTTATGTGATACTATTTTCTGGTACTTTTTTTTAGTTGGTATAAAAGAAACATGGTAAAAAAAAGTAAAGACTAATTAATATATATATATATATATATATATATATATAATATATTTTAATGTTATATATATATATATATATATTATATATATATATATATATATATATATATATATAATATATATATAGTATATTATATATAATATATATATAATTATATATATTATATATATAATATATATATATATATATATTATATTAATAATATATTATATATATAGTAATATATATCTATAATATTTATATATATATAAATATATATATATATATATAATATATTATATATAATATATAATATATATAATATATATATATATTATATATATATATATATATACTTTAGAGAATATTATTAATGTTACCCTTCACTGGCAACGTCTTTCTATTTTTTTGGCAGATAGATGGAGAGAAAAATCGAATTTTCTTTCGTAAACTGTAGTAATATATCTGACATTCTGAGGTGAAGTTTTTTTTATGATTTATACGATAAAAAAATGTTACTAGATGAAATTTATGAAATATGTGCTGACGACACTCTTTTATTAGCTTTCTTACAAGAATTCAAATTAATATTAACAGAAAAAAGTGTACTAAATGTAGAAAAAAATGTGAAATATATAAAGTTAATGTTTTTTATTTATGTCAAATGTAAAAAATATTGTTCAGCCCCTAAAGGTTCATTCCTATATCGTTCCCATCTAAGTTATGCGCAGGTATTAAAACTAATTTTCTTTTTTGTTAATGATGTAAGTTGCAAACAACTTTGTTCCATGGTAGGATTTTCGAAAAAATGTGTTATAGATTGGTATAATTTTTGTAGGGAAGTGTGTGTAACTGAAATATTAAATTCCAGAAAAAAAATCGGAGGCCCTAATTTAATAGTTGAACTCGATGAATCGGTATTTGGGAAAAGAAAATACAATAAAGGTAGAAAAGTTGAAGGAAAATGGGTTGTGGGAGGAATAGAGAGGGAAAGCAATAAGTGTTTTTTTGTGCCTGTCTTGAATCGTAATAGT
>JABUQX010091981.1:5000-7500 GCA_015478945.1 Trachelipus rathkii | reverse complement strand
AGAGAGTGCAGGGTCCCTTGCTTATTGTACACTAATGATTTAGTTTTGTGTGACGGGTATGAAGAAAGTTTGAGAGGATTGGTAGAGGGGTTTTCCATTGTGTGAAAAAGAAGGGGTTTTGAAAGTAAATGCAGATGAGAATAAGGTGATGCTGGTGAGTGAGGAGAGTCGGTTGTGTGAAATCATGTTGGATGTGAGCAATTGGAAAAAGTATCCGAGTTTAAATATTTAGGCTATATGTTGGATAAAATGGAAAAAGGATGATGCAGAGTGTAGTAGAAAAGTTGTGAATGATTGAAAGGCGGCTAGTGCAATTAAATCATCCTTGGTGAATACAAAAGGGTCTAAGTCTTGAGTGAGGTAGGGTTTTACATGAGGGTATGTTGGTACCGGTGTTAATGTATTGTAGTGAAACAATTGTGTGAAATAAGACGCATAGATCTAAGGTACAAATTATTCTGATGAACAATCTTAGAGACATGTTAGATATGAGAAGATTTGATAAAATGAGGAATTAATGCGTTAGAAAGTTTTGTGGTGTGAGGAAAGTCCTAAATAAGATAATAACCTAGAGTGTATTTAGATGGTTTGGTCATATGGAAAGGATAAATGATAGTCGGTTGGTTAAGCGGATGCATAATGGTGAGTGTACCGGAAATCAACCGGCTGGGAGACCGAAGAAAAAGAAGATTAAATCTGTAAAGAATGCCTGAAGGAAATGAATGTGAGTTTGACAGAGGCCAGAAGAAAGATGCATAATAGGAGTGAATGGAGGGGTTTTGTGGGGGTTATGGCTGTGAGCCTGGTCCAAGGGAGGAACCCTACATTGATGAAATACCACAGTGAGAGTCTATCGTGGTCTTATGAAGCCCATGAGTGGATTTTCTTTTACTGCGACGAGCTTTCACTTAAGGGTATTACGCAGTGTTCTTTTACTAACTTTTTTGTTTCCGGTGTATGTTGGACAACTCATCCCTAATTTGGGGAATGGAGGAAGATGATATATATATATATATATATATATAGTACCCGATCGCGCGTTCCGTGCTGCATTACCTCTCATATATATATATATATATATATATATATATATATATATATATTATATATATATATATTATATATATATATATATATATATATATATATAATATATTATATATTTATATATATATATATATATATATATATATATATATATTTTATATATAATATATATACTATATATATATATATATAATATATATATATATATATATATAATATATAATATAATAATATATATATATTATATATATTAATATATATATATTATTAATAGAGAAAGAATATATATTATATATATTATATATATATATATATATATATATATCCTATCCAAAATGAGGCGATCCGTATCTCCATATGAGCCTTCAGATCATCCATCCGGGTGAGCTTCGAAGTTGAAGCGGATGAAATGCAGCTCTCTCTCCCTCTGCGATGGAAAGATACCTTGTGCACACCCCAATACCATCTTCGCTGGCACCGGTGCAGCGAGAGATACATCGGAATCTTCCTTACTATCAATTTGCTAACACAGTTTGTACATTGCTAACGTCCTCAATATTCCTTTACAATAGGTGCTGCCGTTCTTTCATGATAAAGGGTACAAACCTTAGCTATTCCCTGCTCCCACCAACTACCTGATCCTGTTATCTCTCTCTCTCTCTCTCTCTCTCTCTCTCCAAATCCAACCGCCCTGTTAAAGGCATCATTCTTGTCTCACTCTGAACCTGAAGTTCACGCGGGATCCATTCCATTGATTAACGACCACTCTAAAACAGGGGACGGAGTAAGCGCGTCAGCCGTCTTTCCTGACCGCAACCTCTCAAACACTCTCCTTCTTCATGCTTCAATATTTACTGCAGAATTAATAGCTATAGGTGCTTCCCTCTCTCAAATTTTATTCCTTTACAGAGACCACCCTTATGTCATTTATTCAGATTCCCTCAGTGCCATCCAGGCGCTCAAATCCCCCTACTCTGAGAGCGCGATGGTATCTGCTGTACAACATTTCTTCGGCTGTTCCACTCCCGCAAGAAACGAATTACAGTGTGTTGGACCCCCTCTCACGTAGGAGTTACTGGCAATGAGATCGCTGACAGAGATGCCACATTTGCCTCCTCCTCTTTTCATAGCTGTTCTTGGTATGTCCCATATGCCATTCGACAAGGTCGCCTTCCATCAGTTGACTATTACCCTGCTGTACGACACTGCTTCCGATCTCGCTGCCAGGAGTGCTGGGCAAATAACCAGCCAGGGGTGAAACTTGGAAATATTAAGGCAAATACTAACGAATGGTCTTCCTCTCACCGACGAACCGCTTGCAGGAAGTGATCTCCGCAGGCTTCCTCATTGGTCACACCAACATCACTCACAGACGCTAACTACATGTCACGGGATCCTTCCACCCCCTGCCTGAAAATTTTGTCCGTCGCCACACCTTGCAATATGTTCGCCA
>JABUQX010091980.1:20000-35270 GCA_015478945.1 Trachelipus rathkii | reverse complement strand
AATAAGAATGAAAAAAGCTTTTAGGGAATACATAGAAGCACCAGTATTACTATTACTAAATTATTTAATAATTAATTATTTGAGGAGTAGTATAGTTGAGGGATACAGATAGATAATCAACCAATACTAGACATATCAGCGTATAGATTATACTTCCGGATAATCGTATCGCTTTGTGGAGCGTATAAGAAGTAAAAGCTAATATAAAGCGTAAAGAGTTTTACATATGGTCAGGAAGTATAATAAGTAATGTATTAGTGACATAGTATATATTAGTATATCCAATTCAGGCCATATTAATGAAATATACATAGAGGAGTGATTATTTATTATAAGTTAAAAGAGGTAAAGAAAAACAAAAGTAAGACTTGAAACTTTATTTAGCAAAATGTATTCTAAGTATGGGTCGGAGTGTATATTATATTATAACGGTATAAGTAGGAGCTATATATACAGAAAATAAGAAATAGATTTTAGCACCATTATAACTTATTGTTTGTAAGAAGTGAATAAAATATAATATTAAGAATGGTTTTCAGTGAAGTATTGAAAACGACGTATGATATTAGAAAGGTGCAGTGGAGTATTGTGAGTAGTAGAGAAATAGTCAGAATAGATAAAATCAAGTTTGAGTTTGTTTAATTGTAGAGAAAAGAATATAGGGATAGGTATGCCTCCCTATAGCCAGTGAGTATAATCACTTTCAGAATGAGGCTGTTACTGACATACTCCGAGGCATCCACCTCCATAATCAAGTATATAATAAGCCATGATATATTCAATTTACCATTATAAATATTAAAGAAACTCATTATTCAATCAAAATTCACGACACTGTTTGCAACACTCCAAAGCTTCCAAAAACGTTTCACTTCTTTGAGCTGGTGAATCTTTATTCTGCAGATAAGACTATTGAATATATAATAATAATAGGCAGCCAGGGATAATGAACAGGATTGGTCAAGTGAATAAGAGCCCGATTAGCTGAGCACCATGTATCGCTAAAATAACTACACCGATAAAGCTACGCATAAAAACAGCAGGTTTGAGCCAAACATGTTTAAATTTGCAAGGGGAAAACAAAAAAAAAAATTAAATGAACCATTAATTTTGAAAGATATATGATTGCAAAACAATAAGTTAAAGTAAACACAGGTCTTTTTAAAATAATCTGACTCAAATCTCGTAAATGATTATCGATCAGAGGAATTTGCGAAGTAGAAGGCTACACCACTGTGTAAGGTCATTGGATAGTAGAGACGATTATTACGAGAGGAGAATAGGGCCAATGTTGACATTACTAATTAGATAAGCACTGGTGGTTTGGTGATAATTCATTTCTAAATCACCCAAAATGAAATATTGTTAGATCTGAGAATTTGAGAGTTATATAAAAAATAGTTTCTATTTAGGAAAATCTTGAATTTTTACAAATATTTATTTAAAAGTTTATAAATTTATAAAATTATTTCCAACGATATACAGCAGTAAAGTTACTGACATTCAAATAAAAGAAACGAACTGGATAAAATTTATTTGTTAGCAATTAACATGAGGGGCTTGAATTAAGCCAGTAAGAGTGTGGAAAAATCAAGAAGTCAAATTCCCGAAACAGCGAAAAAGACAGATATACATTAGTCTGTGTACATATGCGCATCCATGCGCGGACTTTCGGCTAGAAAGTCGATGAATAGAGACAGTAGGAAGGAATGGTTAGCGATTGAACGTGTGTAGCAGCGATTCAGAGACACGCCACGTTTCGGTGCACACACGAACAATATAGATATATATCGCTACAAGTATGTGTAGGAGTAGGTCGGATATGTGCCTTCAAAAAACGTTTGCCAAATGTGTCAGATTTACGTTAAAAAATTAAAAAATATATTTTATTTACAATTACCAAAATACTTATTCAAATTCTTATTTTTCAAGATTATTATCTGTACATAAAATTAATTCAAGCAAGCGGACATGAATTAAGAAAAAGAACCTCCACCAGAACAGATCAGCAGTTTAGTGACTGCACCAACCCCCCTCAGACGCCCAACTTCCCGGTATTGAGGAAAGCGGGATAGCGCCTCTGGGAAGTCCCCGTCTACCTGGTGCCGGAGTCAAGTGGTCCAGAGCTAACATCGTATAATCCAGTGAGTTAAAAATATGATACCGCAAGCGCCAGTCTAGTAATAGTGATCACCAGTATGGAAATGGACATAGTCTAAATTTCTCTGTGTTGAGCACTTAAGGGGGTGGAGGTGTGTGAGGTGTATTAATGTCAAAATTGAACCAAAAAGTGAGTAAATAACATATGTATATTGAATATGTTCTATGATTATACACCAACACATCTCCATTAAAAGCCAGTTAGTTGGGGGGTTATGTGTTATCTATATCTATGTACGTACTGTACTCTTCCCATTCTTCCATAATAATTAATATAAATATATATAATAATATAGAAATATAGAAAAAAAAGAAATATATATAATGATAGAGAGAATATATAATTATTTTATTATTATTAAATTATTTATTATAGAATATTATATATATAACTTGGATATTAAATGGATCATTCTAAAAATTTTTACACAGATTGTAGTAAATAACAGTACCGAAAATGAACTCTCATTGTGAAGGTATACTTGTAAAGAACACTAGATCACGGATAAGAGCAACTCCCTCAGCTCCCGCGCTGTCACTCCCCGCGTCTCGCGGCGCGCGCCGTCACGCTAGCGTACCGCCGCGCGCCTCGCCGCGCTCGCCCGCGCCTCGGCATTTTTTTGTGTGTTTCTACTCTCGTCTCCTCTTCATTTCCTTGCCGATTCGTGCGCCAACACTTATTAAAAGTAAAATGAGTGGATTTCGCTATGGACCTCACGATTGGCTGACGAAAAGAGGCCCGAAGCAGTGTAGTGTGAAATTGAAAGGGGGTTGCAACCATTCAAGTAATAATTTTCGGTTAGGCTGCGATATTATTAGAAAGGATAATAAAGCTGAAATATATATATAATTGTTAAGTGATATACAGAAGTGTCAGCTTAATCGACTAATACGATTACAATATATGGAAACTCAAAAAATGATAGAGGATAAAGATAAGAGATAGAATATAAAATAAAAAGCTACACAAATATATATTAGTAATAGTATGTGTTACTCTAGTTATATTAGTATATTATAGACTCATACGTAAGTAATACTCATATTTAATACTACTTATAACTAGTACTACATCATAGTTATTAATACTAACCATTAAGATAGTATAACTACTATAACCTTATATCCAGTTAACGCTATTATACTTACGCGGCCGGCGGCCGTAATAAGTATATAGTAATATATATATATATAGACGTATATTTATATATAATATATACCTGCCCTAGTATATATACTATATATTTATATATATATAATATATATACTATTAATATAATTATAAGTAATCATATATATCATAAATATATATATATATTATTATATAGTATATAGTATATATATACTATATATATCATATAATTATATATATATATGGTAATAGATTTATATTTATAATATATATCCGGTGACCATGCGGAACATTCAAATTCCGTGGTATGTGAATGAATGCAGAAACATTGCCAAACTTTCCAATGCTGCAATGGCGGCCATTAGTATATATAATATATAATATATAATATATAATATATAGTATATACTTATATATATATATAATATATATAGTTAATATATATATTATAGCTAAGCCTCATGAAACTATAATATATATAATATAGTATAGTATAATATATATATATATAGTATATAATAATATATATATAGTTAATAATATTATACTAATATATATATATATAAAATAGTATATTACTTAATATATTAATAGGATATAATTATCAAATATATAGTTTCGTGGTATATATATATATACCTACATATAATATCTGAGTACTCTAATATTAATATTTTATAATCATAAATATATATATATAATATATATATATGATATATACTATATATATATACTTAATATAATACTACCCCATATATAATGGACCAAAAGTTTAACGTTGCTATATGGTGCGCCTATAGCAGAACGCGACGCAACACGAAAAGCGGGAGGGCGAGATCAGAAGTTTTCCAAAAAAAAAAATAATACCTTGACACAACGCGAGACCTCTACAGTCTGATGCGAGTGAGTAGCACTAGACGCATTATTCGTAGACGCACTTAGCCTATCTACAAAAAAAACGGATATCGATCGCTATATAAAAGAGTTAAACATCCATCGATACTATAATCGACATACGTGGCTACAAAATATACATAATTCCGACGCGATTTTTGTTTTTACATAATTCAGAGGAGGCTTAGCAGCAGGTCTCGAGCCACAGACGGGACCGCAAGGACGAGGCACCTGGGGAGGATACGAAGCGAAAGTCATCCACGCCCCCCGCGACCGTGCCGTCCAGCTCTGGAGGCCCGAGGAGACCCCACTCTGTTTACTTATACTTGTTGGCCGACGTTCATACCTAGGGTATTCTTTAAGTTCTAGTTCCTTTAAAAAAAAACCGGTTGTTATATTTATATACGTGATATAAGACCACCAAGCTATAACCCCACTATACGTAAAAAATACCCCATGGGTAAGAACGCAAAGATTATGTACCTAAAGAAAACACAGTAGTCGGGTCTCTCGGTCACCCCCCCAACCGCCAAGCGTACTTGACGACCACGGGAGGCGGAAACACTACCCGGACCACCACCCACGGGACCGGACTCCCTCTGTCCCTGTCCTCGACTGGATCGAGCCACACTAAATAGGTAAAATAAAAAATGATATAAAAATCATCCGGAGAATGATCATGTATATCAAATACTTTTTCAGGCGATATATATATCGATATAGAACGCCAACTTACTGGATATTTGAAAGTCTTCTCCACCTAAACGTATCATTACCCTTACGCGCTCGATCATTAGAGGTGTACCAGTCGAAAAAAGTTTTTATTTAAAATCCGACCGTTCCGTTTCCCTTAGGCACCAACCACACTAAACAACCTCTTTACAAGCAGTATAATACTATATATAAAATACTAATATATTAAGCACTAATATATATACTATTACAATATAATGATATACGGCTAGTGACTATACATTATATATATATATATTATATTCATAAAATATGATATATATAAGATATATATTATATAAAATATATATATATAACTATTATTTATATATAGATAATACCCGGCGGCACTACGAGGAGGTACAGACGTAAGACTATATAAACCGTACTGAGAACATAATAATACCCTATATATATATATATATACCGGCGGAACCACTATACTAATATAATACTATTTACATATTTTAACTAAATACCATAATAGTAATATTATATGTACTACATATTACCTACTGTAAGTATAATAACATATTAATTATATAAGATATATATGATATATATATATCTCCTTTCATAAATCCCAACTCGCATATTTACAAATTAATACGTTTTTATTTCCCCTCTATTAATGAACTTCACTCCAACTTTTATTATTATAACCGCTTTCACTTTCCAACGCCTCCAGTTATGCTTACACAACACGTTTGCGGGCACTTTTCCGGACAATACTACGTTTTCTGCTTTCGCATTCAAAAGCCGAATAACCAACATAGCCCCAGCTGACCATATATATATGGATACTATGGCGCCATATAAGTAATATACATGAAAGTATAGAATAAACTATAATGATAATAATATGAGTATATATATATATATATATAATAATAATATACTAAATAGATATATATATATATAGAGCAGGATATATACTCATCCTAAAGCTACACTGTAATATAAATATAAAGTATTAATATCTACCCTCCATCCACTGTGCGTACATATGTACGCTTCCTTTCATGCAATATATATCCAATACGCGGCGCCCGTATTGCAAGTCCATAAAACCTAAATACAATTCCCGTATTCAGCTATTCGATACTCATATTTCCCCCAAACGATATTGATGATTCAATGTTTTATTACAATAGTTGATGGATAACAACACCTCACTCTCCCACTTAACTGAAATGCACCTTGTTTTACTCTCGCCCCAATCCAAGTCTGTCCCTCGCCGCTAGTCCCTCAGTACCGGCGTACTGATTTCAACACCTAATAAACTAATTTCCCCATAGTTCCTACAGTTCCCCTTTCCTCCTATTTCAAGGTACTATTGCTGCTCTACTACAATCCTTCTGAACTATGCTCTCCGCAAACACTTTATTAAACAAACTCTCATATCCATAAAAACAATTCAACGAATCCTACTCCATTTTGAATCATCTTCTTTTATAAACCACTTCACCCAGTAATTCCATCTTAATAACCTGCCTGATTCATTATCCTCAACTTTCTCACACTACCTATTACCTTCTCTCTACTAATTACCCAATGACTAAATACTTTTCTTCATACACCATCAAACCCACACACACATTCACTATCACTTCATTACTGCCAATGTTGTTGCAGATAATTTCGAAGGTTCACCTCCACCACTCTCCTCACGTCAATTCATCAGTACACGAAAGTACCATTCCTATTCATTATTCAATGAAGATTCTACTTACTCTCTTTCCTAACCTTTCGTACTTCTTTTCAGTAAAGCTTTCAAACTGCTTCATTTACTTCTTTGACTCTTACGCATGCAACTTTGTCCTTTTCCCCTCCTTATATACAACTTTCTTTCGAGACCTCATTATTGACTTTTAGAACATTCATCCAAGCCCCTTTTTAATTTTACTTTTAACCGCTTGCGTTTGAGTTTAAATATTTAATCTATATGTTGGAATAAAAATGGAACTTATTGATGCCGAGTTGTAGTAGGAAAGTTGGGTGGATTGGTTAAAGGTGGCTGCTTCTGCAACATTAAACCATGCTTGAAAACCATCGAAAAGAGAGCTAAGTCTTCAGGTGCTCTGAGGTTCTTAATACTAGAGCGCGGTATGTTGTTATCTGATTAAAATAACTGAATAAATAGTTTGTGACATTTTTCATTTATAAACTAGTTGGTCGCACTGTGTGGACACGGGGGTATAGATCTAAGGTACAATCTGTTCAGATGGATATAATCTTAGAGGCGTAGCTTGATGTTTGAGGGAAAGAATTGATTAAAATGAGGATATGAAAGTTGTATCATGCTTCGGCGAACTATCGCGGATCGAAACCCGGACCCTTGGTCGAGGTGAACTCTTCAAGCGCTTCGATAACTTTGAGAGAACGTTATTCTCACGAACTGGCAACTTCTGATTTTTGTGCACAATATATAGACAAAAGATCTTGACGCTGCGATTATTCTAGCTCGGTGAGTTCTCTGGGACCATGTAGCGTGCCGGATTTGGGACACAAAACGGAATAAAAGGGAGGAAATAGAAGCAAACAACTTGAAAAAGGGGGTACACCACCGCTTATCAAGGAGACAAGGAGGCATCATGCGCAATAGGGGCATGGAGAAAACCGAGACAAAGAGAAGCAAAAAAATGGAAACACCACCAAAAGGAAAAACGAAGAGAAGTTCGAAAGAACTTATTTCGTGAATATATAGAAAGCTGCACGTAATAGAAGAAAATTTGACAACCTTCAAATAAAACTTGACAAGCGCTCAATAACCTCAAGCGGTTTCCAGGCGGCATGACAAATGTAAACGAGCATGTAACTTCCAAGATAAGTTCCTACCAAGAATAATGGACAAATACGAAGTAAGGAAGGAAACGAACTATATTTGAAATTATCACACAGAAAATCAACAGCCGAGCCAAAAAGATAAGTGAGCAGTGTCAATTCCACACAATCAGGAAAACGCGCAAACAAGCTGGCCTACAAAAGCAGACACTAATTCCTGTTTGGCAAAAATGAATAATATTCAGAACGCTTTCCTCCACAGTACTGACAGCACATGCAAAAGATTGAGGCGAACTGTGCGTATCCCGAGGGCGAGCGATGTGACCAAAAGCAAACAAAGATATAGAAGCCCGTGCCTTACGAGCCCAGAGAACGGGAAACATTAAAGACGGAATGAATGCCTTGAGAACCCAACCAAACCAGACCAACGTAGACTCTAATTTGCCCTCCAGCGCGAAAACTCATCTTACAGCCAAGAAATCAAGTTCAAATAACATCCCTGCGCGGATTAAGCACCGACAAGCCACATACACTCATGGCGGAGCTAATAATTAGTAGATGCTAGCAAAAGGTTGCATCCCAGGAAACAGACTGAAGCATGTTGTAATATGAGTATAAAACTACTGAGCAAAGACATTGAGAAAACCTTGAGAGTAAAGTAAAGTATAAGTTAAGTAGAGGTAATAGTAAAGCCTTATAGAAATCATCCAGTATAGGTAGAATTTATGGTGAAAAAATATAAAAGAATTTCCTGAGAAGAGTATACTACGTTTGCAGATAGAGTAGAATTAGCTAACAGTAAAACCGCAGAAAGCAATATAATAGAATATATAAAAGCAATTTACCAAAAGGTTACAGAGGTTATAGGTGAAAGTCAAGAAATGAGTACCAGTAGAGAGATAACAAGCAGTATATACGTACCTGGAGCAGCAACGTTCGCGGAGAGAGCCAGTACTCTATGAGTCGAACTAAGAGCTCCGCAACATTCCGTAGCAGATAATTGAGTAAAAAGATTTAGTAGATGATTAGAGAGTAACGAGTAGAATTTTTTCTATAATGCTCCGATACTGCTATATATATATATAGAAATGTTGCGCATGATAAGGCGAGAAAATGCGCTCAAACAAAAAATATAGTAAATAATCATATATTAGGGTAATATAAAAAAAATGTTTGAGTTAAGTATAGGGATAATGATAAACTATATTGCTCAAAGTGACCCTATGCACCAGGTAAATTATAGTTCCTATATACCTAACTACTCGTGTGCCAGCGTAATAAAGAATATACAGTACCGCCGAAGTTACATAAGTACCAGCATATGCAGGCCCAATAATAATAAGATCCAGTATGAAAACTAAAATAACCTAATATAATGGAAGGCCGCAAAAGAGAGCTGCAACAAAGAACCTAAGGAACGAAAAGACTAGATCGCTACAAGTAAGGAAACGGGAGAAGCCCCGGAAGTGTCAGACTTTTCATCTGACCGTTGGAGCGTCAAAAAAAAAGTTGATAGATTCTACAACGTGCGCCGACCAAGATTTTGCCTGATGTTGTCCACGACGTTAGTTCTACCTATGATTTTCCACCCGTCGAAGAGTAAGGAATATATTGTTAATGATGAAGACAGAGAAGAGTGAAAGTATATAAAACATAGCATAAGCCGTTATCCAAAAAATAATGGACGCTCTAAAGCAGGTCTAAGAGGCGTACGGCCTCTGGTAGGCCATTCCAGCATACAAATACAGGTCATATCAGCAAGTACATTGGAAAGCGCCGGCGGAAACTAACTCCCTCTGTCCCTCGCGCGCCTAAGGGGAAGATGGTTTAGCTGAGATGGTGAAAGATAGAGGGGTGAGCCGTTCGTCCATATGCCTAGCTCAGGGGTAATAGACGAGATCGTTCAGGACTGATGCCCCAGACCGAAGAAATAAATGGTAATTGCAGTTGATGCAAGGAAAGAATTCGTCGGGCCAGAGTGTCTGAAGAAAGAATGGAGTTTGTGGAGGCATGTGAGTGTAAGATGTAAGCACAGAGAAATGCTGTGCGCATGACGAATGATAGAGGTGAAGCTGAAGAAATGGTGACCAACAGCGAATTATGATAGTGAAGAATGCTGGTATGCAAATGAATGAGACTTGGAAACAGAAAGAACAGACCCTAATTGAAAAGCCCAAGGAATAATATGGAACCCAACATTTACTTTTACGAGGG
Organism: Trachelipus rathkii; assembly: GCA_015478945.1. Taxonomy (NCBI): domain Eukaryota; kingdom Metazoa; phylum Arthropoda; class Malacostraca; order Isopoda; family Trachelipodidae; genus Trachelipus; species Trachelipus rathkii. Next base: position 25,354 of record JABUQX010091980.1, on the reverse strand, counting down.
AATACATACGGTGAGAAAAGTTGCAAGGTTTGGTCGCAAAAGCACGATTGTGAAGTCAGTAGCGATAAAATCTTGTTCGAAGACTGCTACAAAGCTCTACATCCTACGAAGTTGTGTTTGTGCTCTTTGCTAGATTGCGTGTTGCATCAGGTGTGTGTTTGTGATATAGACAAAAAACCCACACATCAAGATGAAAAAGTTATACTTTTCCCACCCCACATCACCTGACATCATTCCAATCATAGAGTCTCGACTCATCGACATAGCAAAACACGCACAAACCCTTTCGTGTATACAATAAAATCTGATACATACAAGTTAAAACTAAGTGACCAGACTGAAAACCGATCAATAAAGAATAAACAATAAATGTAAATGAAAAATGTTTGCCCACGATCAAGCACTTACTCTGACAAGTCATTCAAACTAATATGCGAGTGTTTCTTATTAAAACGCAAAATACTTTATTATTAAAAATATATTAAAAGGAAGGACAAAAGTAAACAATCCTGGAGGAGGAATGCCAGAGTCGTACATAATTAAAACTAAAAATAGTTAAAAAATTTAAAAAAGTGAATATAATAAGATGAGTAGAATAATCAGCCTAAAAACTCAAACGGCGTAAAGATTTCGCGACATCTCATCATGGTAAAATATTCAAAGCCAAATACCTAAAAACCAATTGGAAAAAGTAAAAATAAACACCAAAAAAGCAAAGCAACAAATAGTACGAATGCACTGCGGGGTCATTGCTATAACGTGTGAATGCTGTTTGTTTATTTGCTTTTTTCCCAGCTTGTTCAATTATTGCAAAACCCTTGATGGATACTTAACCTGTTATGCCTATCTAAACCCTTTAAATTATCTCCTTCCATTCATACATAATTCCCCTTTATCTATTAATACCTCCTTTACCTCCATTCAACCCAAGCTCCATTGGTAGCCTCTTTCTCCTATTGCCCTACCACTTCGGCGAACCAAAAAACCTTTAACCAATCTATATCATTCAATTCTAAAAGCACGTGTTCCATATCAGTTTTAGTATCCGTCTGTGTGTTTTGATTTGCCTCTTTGCATTGCAGTACATGTGTTATCCTCCGTGTTGATCAACATCGTATCAAGAGTGATGCCTCATACATTCTTCTAATTCTATCTATTCTCTTTATTCCACAAATATCTCGTAAACCTTTCATTTACAAAACCTCAACTCGTTTTTTTTTTCATTTTAGTGTAGGTTTATATGTGGTGCTCGCAGACGTCTCCCATTCATACTGCTGTAATCTGATCGGCGTTGTGGAAACAATCATTAATCTAGTCGTGCAGTGAGTAAACAAGTTTATAGCGAGTGTTTTTATTGTGCTTTGCTACACGTCTCTATGCTCTCTCTTACGATTCTCTACATTAATTCTCCCCATGTTGCTTTGTGTCTGCCAATCGAGAATCTGTAGCGTGTATCTCTGCACACCATCATATAATCCAATGTCTGGTGACAAACACACGAACAAGCAACCTACTATGAGTGAATACATAGACATAGCGAATTTCATGCCTCCGTCAAAAGCTCAATTCCAATTCACAATCCATATAAAATAAACCCTAATATCAGTATAGTATCTTACTGTACTTAGGTTTTTATCACAAATTTACACTCATATGATAAATTAATTATTACCAACCAGATATTAATAATAATATGACGACACTATACTTTATCCCATCCTAATGTACGCAGTCTCTATCATGTTATCCACTGAAATTATTTTCACTGGATAATCTCTTTACTATTTATAGACTAGTAATTACTTTTTAACCTTATTTCCTATAATATGAGGCACACTCGCCTTCACACTCGATTATATAGGCATACAAATATTACGTAGTTATATTTTTTCTTTTTGTATCAATGACATTACCTAACTAGATCGTCATACTAAAAAGTATAAAACGTATCTACCTACTAATAATTACCCTCATGCTATAATCATATACCATCTATCCTATTTATTTCCATTCTAGTCCATTATCATATTCCTTAACTACATCACATCTCTATATTTCAACTTATTTATGTTCTTAACCGCATCTAAGACTATAGTGCGAGACATGGTAGTTAAGATGAGCGATCCGTGTCGTCTCAGATCACACTGTCCACTTTCTCACATCTCACTCCCCTCCATCACCCCTTCTCCGTCTTCACATCATATCGCCTCACACAGTCCCGTACCTGTTACGTGTACCCAATCCTTTGCTCTCCTTCCCTTCGGCCGCCACATCTACATCCCTACCAAACTCCCACATAGCACCAACGGACCGGCCTCTATCCGCTCTACTTTTCCTATGCCCCCTATAATCCCCTTACTATCGCGCCTCCCTTCTTCACATGCTCTTAATTCTCCTCGTATTCCCGACTCTCTCATTTCTCAAAGCCTCATTCTCCTTCTGTTACTCTTTCTCTCTCTCTCTGAGGTTACACTACTTCCCTGCCTCTTATTCTCTTCCTACCGTGTGTGCCAGTTAAAGTACACCCTTACTTTTCTCAGCCGGTCTCCCTAAAGATAGGAATCTGTGGTGTTGACATCACTCAGTTCATCTTGTTCCATACGTGCCGCCCCTTCGTTCCTATACATTACGCTCCGTTCCTATATTCGTCGTCAACCAACTCCGTGCTTGGTTTCATTTCGCGAAATTTCTTTCCTCTATATTATGCTCATCGACCATTTCAAACATTGTCACCTTCACACCCACCACTCTTCCATCCATAAATCTCACATACGTATGCGTTTTCCTCCCTTTCCCCACACATTTGCACAATTCGTCTTTATTCGTTCTGCTAATTGTGATACCATCTAGTCCTTTTCGTTATTATACGTACTAACACCCCGAACAACCGGCTCTTACAAACCTCCTGTCGAATCAATTTCTAAATACTAGTCCAACTTTCTTTATGTGAGTCCCGGTGGAGTGACACATTAGGTCAAATATCAAATCCCCTCTGACGTTTCATCACACCATAAAATCTAAATTTACACCAACAGTCGTATATAGTTAGAGTCTATTAGGTTCCATGTTCATGATTCTTCAATAACATAATATAACAAATAGAAACTTTTAATCTAAAGCGTTAACCTACTTGCACCCAGTGATTAGGATCCCTCACTACCATCAATTAAATTCCCGCAATGTCCCTCGGGTCTCTTAGGACCTATAACTTGGTCTAAAAGCTCTTGCGAAAAATATCATGTCTCCGTGCAAAACCCCTCTCGCGTAAAATCATATTATTAGCTCTATCTCCATCTCTTATTTACATTGACCCTAATATCCAACTTCCTTACACTATACTTTATTTTTATTATTATTCAATTGCCTTACCAATGTAGTTGATTTACTTTACATATTGTGATATATCAGTGCTATTGTTGAGCTGCTATTCCTGCCCTATTTAAATATACTTGCCGAATAAAAAAGCCAGAGGGAGCCGCCTCTTCGTGGCTTCTACACTCCATTAACTCCCGGTTGTTGTTTATCTATGAGAGATCAAATACAGCCCCAACTTAGACTCTTTATCACCCAACCTACCACTGTTCATCTCAGGACGCACTACTTGCAATCAGAAAAAGACAGCACCCCTAGACTAAGCGTTACAACACCACACACATTCTCTCTAAGTTAAAGAAAAGACAAATAAACAAGAAAAGCGCGAAACAGTCAAGAACCGCAACAAATACGCCAATCCTCTCGAAACTCACCACCATCTACTCTTACATGGAATTCGATAATATTTATCTTCAACGGCCCCTTATTGTGTCCGAGCAACAAAATTACCTCTCAACAAAGAACTGCTTCCGCAGGGTAAACTCTAAGTATCCCACAAATATAAATTAGACGGTCACATATCCAAAGCATGACCTTCTAAAAGTGGTAAATAGGCGCCGCGACACACTTCATCCCATACGCACTGCTTCATTACAAAATAATGAACTTTACTCAACACCAATGCGCGGCAAGCGGTAAAGAAGGACGAAGGGCAAGGAGAATCGCTTAAAAAAAACCGAGGGGGCGGAAAGAAAGGGAAAAAGAAAGCACAAAAAAAAGAGAAGATCAATAACCAAATACACCGCCAACAGAGTCCTATTCATGGTTCACTTTCCCTTCTATCATTCCCTTCAAACAATCAAATTCTCCCACCCCCCCTCCGCCTTCTCCTCAACCGATTCCTCTGGCAGAACCACTCTCCATAAAACAAATATTGAAATAGGCCACGGCGACCCGAACAATTTTCCACACCCCGTGCCTCAATCCACACACCATCCTAAAAACATTCTCACCTCCTCCCGCCTCCCTAACCACCTCTCACACACATTTCTACTCATTTTTTTTTCCTATAAAAAGCCCTAATTACGCCTTTCCCAAATGAACTCCCCACCCCATTTTCAAGATTGGATGAATATTGTGGAAGTTAAGTCAAAACCCCATTTTTTCCAAAACCCTGCAATTATACGCTTTCTCTAAATCTAAAAAAACACCATACACTGTCCCTTTCCTCTCTATACTTATCTCCACAAGCACTTTAGGGTAAACACTGATCCACACACCCTCTCCGTGCCCTTAAATCCTCCTTGGTTCTTCCCCCATTCTACCCCCTCCGTTATAAAACCTACTTAATCTCTCAATCAGTTATTCTTCCCCGTACCACTTTCCTACCACACTTAAAAGACACTATACCTCTATAAATGTTCCACATTCCCATCCTAGATCCCCCTTGTGCGGCCCTTATAACAGAGCGAACCAACAACCATCCTCCCAATCCTGTGGTACACTTCCACCTCAACATTTATATATAATTCTATACAGCCATTCCTTTTCCACCCCCTTCTAACCTCCTTCTGCAAAACAATGTTTTCCATTTCTCACAACCATCCAGACCTGCGCGGACCCCCCTTTTTTTTTGCCTTTATTTCACAGCCCTAAAAATTTTCCGTCCGATTTGTAATTTCATCCTCCTCCCCCTCCCTCCCACTTCCATTTCCCATCACGCTTCACACCTCTTGAGGCATTTCCTATCCTCCCCTTACCCCCACCCACTTCATTTCAATAGTTCCACTCCTTAAAAAGTCACTCCCCCCACCCCTCTTACCTCACCCTTCCCCTCACCCTAATCCTCTCCCTCCTATTCCATCTTCGCCCATCTTCCCTCCCTAACTCCTCCTTGTTCTTCCCCTCCTTTTTTAATCCTTTTTTTTAATTAACTTTCTTTCCATGTCCATCTTACTCCCCGATTCAAAAATTTCCGTCACTTTTCACACCATTCCCCTTATGTCTTCTCTTCGCCCTTTCCACCGCCCCTTTGCTTCCAC
>JABUQX010091980.1:0-15000 GCA_015478945.1 Trachelipus rathkii | reverse complement strand
TATATTTTGTGTATGATAATTATTCTTTATTAGTTTCCATTCGCTTAAAACGCGAATTTACTGTTCTTGAATTTAATTTTTTTATTTTAATTTTTTAAATTATTTTGAAATTTATTATTATTATTTTTATTTATTTTTTTTTTAAAATTACTTTGTTTTAAAACTTTTTATTTATTTCAATTTTACTTATTTAAATTTATTTTGTTTTAAAACTTTTTATTTATTTCAATCAAAATACTTAAAAAAATGTATTTTTTGAAATATGTTTAACTATTAATTATTATTAATTCAACACATCTCATTTATTATTATTACACATTCATTAAAGCACTCATTCATTCTTTACTACTTCTATTTATGCTTAATTATATATCACTCTTATTATTATTATATCAAAAATTATTACTTGTCATCATAATAGTATTATTGATTATTATTATTATTATTATTATTATTTGATCTATTATTACTATTATTAATTATTATTAATTCACTGAATTAATTATTATTAATATTATTATTATTATTATTATTATTATTATTATTATTATTATTATTATTATTATTATTATTATTATTATTATTATTATTATTATTATTATTATTATTATTATTTATTTTTTTTATTTTTATTTTTATTTTAAAAATTAATTTTGTTTTTAAACTTTTTTATTATATTTTTAATTTTTAACTTATTTAAATTATTATTTTTCAAACTATTTTTTTTAGGTTTATCTGTTTTAAAATTTATATTTTCAAATACTTTTATTTATTTTTATTTTATTTATTAAAATAATTTTTGTTTTTACTAAAAGTTTTGTTTTAACATACCCTAAAGCAGTAAAACAATAGTGTAACCCCTCCCCTCTTTGTTGTTTTAGAGTTTTACTGCTTTAAGGTCAACAAAAACATGTTTTTATCAACCCTGTAGCCGTAAAGACGTAAAGCAGTAGCGCGAGCAGCCCATATGGGGCCGCTAACGGCCCCCCCCACTCTGTTATGTTTTATTGTTTTACTACTCCAAGTAATATTTGAACACACACTCTGTAAAATATCTTAATAATAATATATGAGTCAGAGTTATGCTGTGAGAAGTTGGAAGCAAAACTTGAATTAGACTTGCATAATGTACGTTACATCAAACATTGTGCAAAGAATGGATTCCGAGAAAGAATACTCCATGATCTTAATCGTATATTGGTTATAACTTTAGTAGTAGTAGTGTTAGTAGCAGTAATAGTAGTAGTAACAGTAGTAATTGTAATAATAGTAGTACTAGTACGGAATAATCTGTATACTGTACTTAGACTATTGCATATCTTACCATGACGTAACAATTTATTAACTTGTTTAGAGGTTTTATTTTAAAGGGACATGTTCACACACCATATTAACATTAGTTTCGTTTAATTTTTATTGCTTTAAACTTATATTATTATTTCTATTTATTGGGTTTAATACTTTTTATTTTAAATTATGAATTAAGAATAAAAAACACACAGAGTTTCGGCCATATAAACATTTTATTTTAATAAAATGCTGATAAATTTATTAAAACATATACTTTACAACCTAAAGGCAGTAAAGCAGTAAAACAATAGATTATTACCTAAACCTGGAAGATGCCTTTGTTACTATCTTTAACGCTTAACTTTCCTCTACTGCTTAACTCATGTTTTACTGCCATTTAAAACTTCTGTTTACGCTTAACTTTGTTTACTCTAAACTTCTGCCCCCTTACGCTTTAACTTTACTCTTTACTGCTTTAACTTTCTCTTTTACTGTATTAACATATATTAACATATGTTTATTTGTTTAATACTTTTATATTTATTATATTATTTTTTATATTATTTTTATATTATTATTATTTTATTATTTAATTATACTATACTTCATAAACCATATTGTATTTATTTATGAACACACATACACACACACACCACACACACACACACACACACACACACACACACACACACACACACACACACACACACATTACACTACACATATAACACACATCACAGACCTTATACACAACATTCATCATACACTACATACCCATAGACACTACATTTACACTTATACATCTTTCACACACACACTACACACACAGCACACCCACATTACACAACACACATTCACATATCGATACATACCACCACAATTCACATGACACTACATTTTCAATACCACTTACATACACTACACTCACACACAATACTTACACTGACACAGATTACTTACAATATATATATTACTTACACTCACACACAGATTACTTACACAGAAAGTTACACTGCACACACACACACACACACACACACACACAACACACAACACACACACCCACCACTCACTTACACAAAATCAATCAAACTTGTAAAACATTTATGTTGAATAAAACACTACATTTATATTACTCATTCAATAGAATTAAAAATTATTTCAAAGTTTCTAAAACTTCTATAAAATCAAACATTATCTGAACAAAGAAGTATAATAACTGTTAATACTTGTTTATAATTAAACATCAAGTTTTAAAATATACTTTACTAAAATTTTATGAAATTTATAAAAACAGAATTTCTATCATCCCTACTATCAAACCACACACCCCAGCACCCTCTACACCAAGCAGCCACGTTTTGTTCTCTGACTAACGCTACATCATCTTTACCATGTAATAGGTATAAAAAATACTAAAATAATCTCTTCTGCTAACAAACATGATTTAAAAATCATTCTAATTTATTAAAAATAAACAAGGTTTATTCACTTACATATATATATATATCTTTATTAACATAAAAAATTCAAATTTTTAAATAATCGGTTTTCTTTATTATTAAATTATCGAGACAATACAACCATTCACGAAAAACACAACGACCCGCCACTCCTTACAATACGAAACTGACCTCTTCCTCTGTAAAAGTGTTGAAAATAACACGTTAGTCAAATTTAATAATCCTTAACCCGGCATTAAGCCTAATTTCAGCAAAATAAATTTTCAACGACCTTTTCTTAAACAATGGCAATAAACTACATACCTAAATTTAGCCTAAATTTAGATAATCCTTTTGTAGACGGGCTAATTAATCAATACCAGTCAAAAAGGATTCCGTAGAAACAAGAATCATTATTTCATTTTATAAATAATTGTCCAACTGAAAACCCATGCGGAACGTAAAAAATCCTTTAAGCAAGAAAAAAGGAAGTTTCCTCTTGTGATTGTTTCCGAGGAGGGGGTAGCTGTAGGGGGATGGGGAAATATCGTCTTTAAAATAGCTTGTTCTTTAACTTTATGAGCAGTGTTTTATTATCGTTTAGACCCAAACTTTAAAATCATAGTCAGTTTAGCTGTTAAGAGTGCACAAGTTATCTATGATTGATAAGAAGCCCTGCTTCGGCTCAACTTATAATAAATACATACATTCGAATAATATTAATCACCTAGAATAATAATAATAATTCACTAGTGGGAGCTAACACCAGGGCTCAGCATGAGCCCCACCCGCAAAGCAGCCAACCACGCACCCGCTGGTGCGCCGCTCGTCCCCCCCCGCCCCCCGCCCGCCGCGTGCGCCCGCAGGCGCAATATTCCGCGTTCCCGCCCCCGCGTGCGCCCGCAGGCGCAATTTCTCCAAGAATGAAATATAATAAAATATAATATATTATATATAAAATATATATATAATATATAATATATATATAAATATATAATATATATATAATTATAATGGTGTGTGTGAGTGAAGTTCAGGGAACGTAAGCTATGATTATGTGTTTGGAAAGAATACTAGTTAGTCGGTATAAGTAAGTGTAAGTTCTCATGAATGAACTGCCTATAAGCTAATCATCATAATGTATCAAAAGACCCATCAAAGAGAAGCATAAAGAGAACACTAAAGCAATGACCAACTAATTTATAAAGTTGAGCATCAAACTGAGCATCAAAAGCTAGTAATCAAACTTGAGCATAAAACTAGCATCCAAGTGGGCCTCCAAATCTGAACATTCAAAGTTGAGCATCAAAAAGCTGATGCGTCAAAGTTGAGGATCCAAAAATCGAGGGGGGGTGCGGTGGTGTGGTGTGTTGTTGTGTGGGGGTGTGTGGTGTTGCGTGTGTTATGGTGTTCTAAATAATAATAACAATAGGCAGAGAAAATAACACTAAGTATAATAATAAAATAAAAAGAAAACGTTAATAAATTATACGCTATAGGTGACCAATGCAGTGTGTGTGTATGGTGTGTGTGTGTGTGGGTTGTGATGTGTGTCTAAATAATAAAAACAATTGCAAAAGTAATAACACTAAGTATAATAATAAAATAAAAATAAAAGTTAAATACAATATGCCCTATAGGCAATGAGTGCAGTTAGAGTTGGTGGTGTGATGGTGCGTTTTGTATGGGTCTAAATAATAAAAATAACAATAACATAAGTAAAAAATTAAGAAATATTAAAAAATAAAAATAAAAAGTTTTAAAAAATTATACTTATATGGTAAGTGATTCGCGTGTGTGGTGTTGTTTGTGGTGTGTGTGTGTTTGTCGTGTGTGGGGTGAGTGGGTGTGTGGGTGTGTGTTGTGTGCGTGTTGAGCGTGTCTAAAAATAATTCGCGACGAATAAATTCGCCTGGGCCCACCGCGCGGTGAACGCGGAATATTGCGCCTGCGGGCGCAACGCGCGCGGACGCGCGGGATGCAACAGCGGGTGCCGTTGGCTGAATTTTATGCACCTGGTTTTAGGTATTTAAATATAACTAGTTAAATATACTATTCTAGTAATATAAATTATCCTCAATGAAGTATTATTATAAAATGATATTACACTTAGAAAAATAAACCACTTTAAACAAATCAGATAAACGTGTTGCACCGCCTTAACAGCGAAAATGACTATCATTTTAAAATGAGTGGTCTAAAAGATAATAAACACACACCTGCTCAAAATACAAGTTTAATGCAAAGAATTTAAAACATAAATAATTCCGACCAATCACATACGAGGTCATATAGAGAAAACTACTCCGACCCATCACAAGTAAGGAAAACATTCCTTCTTACCTGCTTAACATCCAGCATGTTCATTGAAATAATTATAAAAAATAAATAACAATGCTTTCATACGGAAATACCTTTTGACCTGGAATTAGGAATAATTAGCCCTCTATCAAAAAGATTATCCTAAATTAGCCTAAATACTAATGAGTATTGCACCACATTACAAAAAAGTCAGTTTAAATAATATTTGACCTGGGAATTAGCTTAAATCGCCCCCGGTTACAAACAGATTAATCCTAAATTCTGAAAAAGTAACTTTTGAAAAATCTGAGATTGATCCAATGTCAACATCAACTACAGAAGTCCAGCAATCTTCTTGTAAGTCGAATAAAATGAAACAAAAATGTGATATCTATGAAATAGCTGTTGATCATAGACCTCTCAAATTTCTTGGCTGCTTGGAATCAGATGCTAAACCTGAAGTCTTCACTGCTTGCTCTGGCAAAGACTTAAAGTTCGAACAAGATATGGAATCGGAGATATTTGATATTCATGATGAATTTTCTGATGAAGAATTATACAACGAACTTTTTAATGATTCAGCTGGTATTATTTCAGATACGAATTCTTCTGATGAATCAATGAAACTATCCCCTAAGCCTGGAGAAGAACATTTTAATAAAAATTTATCTGATGACTCAGCACTTCATATAACAACTGAGATTGGGTCAAGATATTTAAAGGAGAAAGAGGCTCAAAATATTAATATCGTAGAAGACAATAAAGCAAAGCAAAAAGTTGGGGAAAGTTTTAATAACGAAGAAATTTTCAATAGGGGGAAACCAGATAGTAATAGAGGTACTTTTATAGTTGATGAAGAAAATTTTAATAGAAATGGAAAAAACATTGAAAATACAATGTCTGTGCATTGCCAGATGTCTTCCTTAGAAACACACCCACATCAAAAGATGAAGAATAGGAAATATGTACTGTAAAGTGTTTAACCTTACAAACAAAATTTAAAAAATAAATAAATAAAAGTAGTAAAGCTAAGATTGAAATTTGAACTCTTCAAATATGAAATTCCGATAAAAATTTTGACAAGATACCATAAGAAAACCTGCATAGGTTGGGATCTGACTTTGAGTGATTGTGCAGATATTTAATAGCTAAATGTTTCCCAATGAACACGTGCCTTTCTCAATTTTGTCAAAACAGTCTTCTTGTCCACTATTTGGAAAATAATTCTGATAAATTACTGACTGATAGGCTGAGATCCATAAGAACTCTTCATTATAAATTGTCAAATATACCAAACATCAACACTAAAGTGATTTTCGCTCCTTTATTTCCACGAAAGTGCTTAGATATCCGATCAATTTTTAATTTTACAGACCATTTCGTGTTGCATAAGGCTATGTTTAATAAATTTAAGCCATGTTTGTTGGATGGTAATGTTAATGAAATTAATGAAAAGGTTGGACAGTTTAGTCAAATGTGGTTTAATTTTGTTCAGGATCTTTGCCGCCCAGAAGACGTACCAAAAGAAATGTCTCCGCTGTTATTTCATCTTTTCTGTTCCCACAGTCCTGTTAGTTGGACTTCTATTTCTGAATTAGATTTTCCTTTCGAAAGCAGAAAGATATGGACTGGCAAGCTCATTTCAATATATTTCAACATACAGTTGTATTTGAAAGCCCCTAAATCTAGTAATATAGTTACTAAACCTGATCCAAAACCGTTAAACTTAAATGCTGAAAGAAGTAATGTAAAAAACATTATTACGGAAAAGAAAACTGGAGATGATAGCTTACCTAATTCGAGTTCCGCTAGTAATCAAAATATTGAAAATATTGAAGAGTTTGAATCAGATTGGGAAGAAATGCTTATGAGTGAAGAACTTGAGAGGGAAATTCTCGAAACAAATGAGGATGAATATTTTAATTAAGGCTATTTTACTTCAAAAATTATTAATTAAATTTATTCTATAAAACAAGAAATTTTTATTTTACTTTGACGACATAATTATAAATTTTATGTCAAAGGAAACCCATACCTGAATCAATCCCCAATCTGCCTACAGGAAAAAACTTAAGTAGCTAGCAAAACTGAAATAGTTAATAAATTAAAAATTTGTTTAAAAAGCATTTCATTGAAAGAAACCGACTTCTTTCACTAGAACCAGTTTATTATTTACTTAAAAGAAGTATTAAGTTTCACTTTTATTTTAACAGACACTTTTTAAGTTATCTAACCATGAGTAAAGATATGAGTCATTCGTCATATCGTACTAATGTAACATCTGGAAGTGAGCATCATACAAGCAAAAAAAGATTAGGTGACTTGTCAAGAGAATCTTACAACCAAATATTTATATATTTAGTAGAACAAAAAAATACCAGAATCCTTAATTTTCATTTAGAACACGTCATATTTATATTTTCTTATTTCACCAAGTTTTTATTAAAATTTTAGTTTATGCATTATTTTTTCTCTCTCTCTCTCTCTCTCTCTCTCTCTCTCTCTCTCTCTCTCTCTCTCTATATATATATATATATATATATATTATATATATATATATATATATATATATATTATATAATATATATATATATATATAATATATAATATATATAAATGTTCAAATCCTCCGCCGTAAGCAGTTGCCAGTTTTATTCTACCTGGCGCGGGTATTAAGAAATAAAACTCGGCTCTGCGAACACGTTGATTGGCGCTGGTTTTGTAAAGCCTCGCCTTTAAAGTTCGAATTCCGTTGTTCTCCCGTGTTACCCCCTGCATAAAGGGAATAAAGCACATTAAAAGTAGTTTATATATAATATAATATATATATATATATATAATATTATATATATATATAGTATATATATATAATATATATATATAAAATAATATAATATTATATAATATATATATATATATATATATGGATGGGGGGTTTGGAAAGAGTTGGAGTGGCGGGTGACAGGGAGATGGTTTAGAATATGGAGAAATAGGAAAAGAGTTGAGGGTGCTCCTACCTATATATTGCGGATGATTGGGTTTTGTGTGGGTGAATCTAAAAGATTTGAAGGATTGTACGAGATTGCAGGGTGGAAAAGGAGGGGTTTGAAAGTAAACTAGATAAGAGTAAGGTTATTGGTTGTGAGTGAAGGACAGTCCTCGGTATGAAGTTGAAGTATTAGTTGAGCAGCTGGAACAAGTGTTGGAGTTTATATATTTGGAATATATGTTGGATGAAAATGAAACGAATGATGTTGCAGAGAGTGTAGTAGGAAAGTTTGAATGGCAGGAAGTGGCTTACAATTAAATCGTTGGTTTGGATGTGAAAGGACTAACTTTGAGGCCTAGGGGTCTTACCATTGGAGGTATGTTTTTACCTTGTGGTTTAATGATATAGTGAGACTATGGTCTGGGTAATAAGAGATTTAGATCTAAAGTATAATGTTCTTAGATGGACAATCTCAGGGGCGTCTTAGTTTGAGAAGAATTGATTTAAAATGAGAGGAATGAACGTTTAGAGATTGTATGGTGTGAAGAAGGGGTAAATTGAGGAGAATAAATGAAATACAGCTTGATATGGTTTGGTCATTTTTTTTTTTTTTTTTTTTTTTTTTTTTTTTTTTTTTTTTAAATTCTCTCCTTCCGGGTTTTCCCTACTATCAAGAGAGGACTTCTCTGGTAATTTCTACCTAGGATTTGAACCCGTGACCTTGCCATGCGACCTTCCGTCGCTCTACCGTTTGAGCCACGGAAAATACTGTGGAAAGATTATGGATTGATTAGCGGATGTATGTGTGAGTGTAGATGTGTTGGGAAACGACCGACTGGGAGACCGAAGAAAAAGTAAGTGGATTGAGTCAACGAATGTTGGAAGGAGAGAAATGTGAGGTTGGCAGAGGCGAGAATAAAAAGGTGAATAATATGACGTGAATGGTTACGTGTTTGTGGAGGGGTTATCGCGATTGTGGCCCACTTGGCCCAGAGAATGAGCCCCCACACTGACGAGATTGCCATAGTTGAAGGTCCTCCGTCTCAGTCTGCATTGAAGCTCTAGGGTTAATTTTCTGACTGCGACCGAGTTTCCACTAATAGGTTTAAAGAGGTGGGAAGGGTAGGCTGGGGCTTTCTTTTCGACTTGCATTATGTCTTCTCTACTTTCTGCTCCCAGTGCATGTGACGCACCCTACCCCCAGTATGGGGAAAGAAGTTTTTTTAAATGAAAAATAATATAATAATAATAATAATAAAATAAGTATAAAAAGAGCTCCTTTTAACGTGCTTAGTCCCCCTTCTCAGAGGGCAACACGGTGGGACTACAGGAAAAATCTAACTTTAAGCCGGCTTATCCAAGCTGGCCCACCGCGACATTGTTTGCAGCCGAGTATAATATATATATATATTATAATATATATATATTATATATTATATAATAATATATATATAATAAATAATTAATATAATTATATATACACATACATATATATTAAATTATATAAATGCCTTGTCGCCGACTCTCATACGACGAGGCACGCTGTTCAACCCTCCGCGTTACCAGTCTCGAAAGTTTTATCTTCTCCTGGGCAAATTTTTAAAATACGGCTGCGAGACACGTGTCAACAGGCTTGGTGAGATAGCCGGCCTTAAAGTTCATTTATGTAGTAAGAGGAATAACAGCATGTTCTAAAGAAAGAGAAACGTTATTAGATATTATTATATATATATATATATATAATTTATATATATATATATATATATATCATATATATTATATATAATATATTATAATATATATAATATGGTAGCTGTTTTGGTATCGCTACCATCTTATATGGTGTACCATGGTCGGTAATTTCTGATTGCATGTTCGAATCACCCTATCCTTATTGATGGGGAAAGTCGGGAACATCTGCTTATGAGATGATGCTATATATATAATATAGTATAGATATATATATATTATATATAATACTATATATATATATTATAATATATATATATATATATATATATTATTACATATAATTAATATATAATATATATATAATTATATATAATTAGTATGATGGACGATTAATCGTCATCGGCAAAAATCGCATATTTTTTTCGTCAATCGTCATTGTCATCGTTCATCGCAATTTTCTGATATTATTTGTCGAATTAAGTGAGGAATATACACCAGAAACTGAGAAAATTATGTTTCTCTGCTTTCATAATTAAGAGCTCTTAAATTAAAAGTACGTAGAATTTTGCATGTGTTCATGTTCTCCCATATTAAAACTTTTTAAAATCAATTATTGAAGATACTTGTTTTGAATGTGAAAATCACATAAATATTAAGTTGAAATATAAAGGACATTAATGCTGTTTTTAATATTAAATAAATTCATTAAATCCAATAAAGAATTAATTTATTATATTATAATTATATTATTATATTTATTATTATTATTATATTATTAAGTATTAATTTAAGAGCGCTCGCAATAAATCAGTTGAATGTGAAACAAGTTGAAACTGAGCAAATCTGGGAGAAAATGAATGAAGAAGTTGTAGCAGTGCAAAAGAATATGTGGATGTGCTAAAGTAGAAATAAGGAATTTGAAAGTGATTAAAGGAAAGGCCTTTGAAGCAGTGATTAAAAAGTTATTTGAAAGTATTAAAGCCTGCCTAGTTCTCCCAAAGAAAATATCGAGAAAACTCACAATCAAAAAACACAACAAACGGAATCACGTAATTCATATTACCTTAACATAAAGTTCTCGAATAGACATGATTGGTAATAATTTCGATATTTCAAATCACTTAAAATAATTATATGGATAAAATCCTTCTGAAAAATTTTTTAAATGTCCTCATCTTGTCAGCTGTGATCTTAGTTGGTTGAAATGCCTCAAAGTTTTCAGAGTTCAGTTTGGGATGTTGATTTTCATAACAATATAATCAAAATAAGTGTTTTTTCAGTATTCATTCGTTCATTCATTATTTTATTAAAAATACAAAGAAAAAGACAAAGAAAATTTGTTTTTAACATGTGGATATGATAATCGAAAACAAACTTCATGTTTATGCATTACGAGGGGAGCGAGAGAGGGGAGAGAAGCAAATAAATGAATTGAAGAATTAGCAGGAGATTCAAGTAGAAGAAATTCAGGGCTTGTCTATGTTCCTGCTCAGAATAATGAATAAAGGGATGGTGTCTTGAACTCGGTAAAATTGAGTATAGGAATTATTTCTATGAAGGGTCGAAGAGAGAAGTGTTTGGAAAGAACTATAGCTTCGGAAAATCTGGTATAATCATAAACTCAGTAATGATAAGTGTGTATTACAGTATAAATCGTTCTATATATTCCAAAACCTCTCCAATCTATTAGGCCCAAAATGTTGCCCCATTTTCTTTTAAACTAATTGTTGTTTAGTTAAGGCATTGACCATTATATTGCCTAATAGACCTGGCAAGATTAAAATCAAGGAACATAGTACTATTATCTTCTTACTCGCAGGTAGATGTGAGGAACTTGCGTCATAAAGCCACAAGAAAAACTGTATCGGCAAAACGTTAATGCGTATTCTGTAATGCTTTTCGGCTCCGTAATAATGATGCTCGAGAATAGTTTGAAAAAGGTAATGACGTAAACCTTGTCATACACTATAGATGGAATATAATACTTCGTGTGAAGAACCTAGTATCTATACAAAACACTTGGCCAGATCGAGATTTGTAGTAATTATGATTCTTGGATTTGTGAAGCTGCTGCTAATTAAATCTTTCACTGTAGCTCTCGTGCTCTTATTATCTTCCCGTCAGGCTGCTCTACCTCCTCTGCATCTCTTCTCTCCTCTCTCCTCTATCTCAGCTACACTCTATCTCCATCCTATCTCCCTCTCACTACTACAGCTCTCTAACGGCTGACCGATCACCAGTCTGCCCGCGAACACAAAATGGAAAGTAATTTATGTTGCTTGTGAACTAGTCTTGGTTATTGGATTATTGAACTTTTTTTAAAAGATTATCGAACATTATTAAAATATAAGAGATATTAGAATAGGATATATTTAATATCCATTCTGGATATAATTTAATTTAACGAAAGATGTATGAAACGATTCGAATTGAAAAATCGAATTTATTCTACTCTCTTCGATGGGTAGAGAGCTAAGACAATATAAGAAACATCAATTAGAGTAATTGTGTTATGAGCCATTGTGCCTGAAAATACTAATATCCTCTTAACATTTGAAACAAATAAGATTGAAGTAAGAAAATTAGCAATGGAGAAGAAGAAAAATTGATATTTAGCTTTATGATTTAAGTCAACAGGCGTATGATAGGATTAATATAGGAAAGATCTATGGCAAGGTATTAATTAAATATATATAGTGTTTGAATTTATACATATAGTTAACTGAATGTAAATCTAATAAAGTAATGAAGTAAATTGATACGATAGATGAAAATGAGTTAAGAAGATGTTAGAGTATATATGTAAGTGTCAAAAAAGTGAATTTATTTTTAATATTAATAAATCTGAATTTTTAGACGTCAGAAATAGATTTGGCTTGCATTACGTTATTTCAAATTATTAGATATGGATGGACGAGTTATATAAAATTAATTAAGAATTGGCTGGTAGAATATGTGTTAGAATGTTTATGGAAGATAATGGAGAGAGCAGTGAGTGGTGATAGTCCTCATATCCAGTCACCGTAAACCAAGATATTTTTCGGGAGGTGGAGCTTAGCGATACTATTATCGTAAGTGATTTAATCAATTAATTCCAAATGAATAAATTATATATAATATAATATATATATATATATATATATATAATATATATATATATATATTAAATATATTATAATAATATATATTATATATATATATATTAATATAATTATAATAATAATAATATAATAACATATAATATAATATATATTAATATATATTATAATATTATAATTAAATATATATATATAATAATAATAATATATATATATAAAATATATAATATATATAAATATAATTTTATCATTAAAGAAACTACCATTCGTATTATTTAAGTACAATATCACAGTTCATTGCTTTTTTGACTGAATATAGTGATTCAAAAATATATTTTCTATATGAACCTACAATTTTGTTATTAGAAAAATAACAATATAATTAACATTAAAAGCAGGACCTGTAATTCAGTCCTCTCCAGCACTATTCCGTAATAAATATATATAAAAATTATAATAAATAAATATATAGTTCAGACGCAATATACTTAATTGTCTAAAAAAGGTTCTTTTATCTACTTTTTTTGTCACAATACTATAATCCATAAGCATCCTATAGATACTATATTCATATATAAGTAAGATTTGGGTTATTAACAATTTTATATCCTAGGCAGACCATTACACGCAACTGCCAGAAGACAAACACACTGCTCCATTATCCTATACTCTGTGTCATAGTCAGTAGTAGTTAATCTTATAATTACCTAACAACTTACGAGGATATAGGCTTTTTTTTCAATAATATATACTTATAATCTGCTTCATTGCACTATCTGGTAAAATATACTGAAGTGAAATGATAGTGTTTCATGAGAGAATGAAATCTGAATTATAATCAGTTCAACGAAAAAATCAGATATATTATACATCAATAAACGGTGAAATAAATAAAACATTATAAGAGCTATATATTATAAACAATAACGTCGAGTGGACACTTCGCGCGTTTCTCACTGAATGCATAAATTCCATCTGAACATCTAGAAAAATAAACTGGAACTCGTATAGTCTCTTGGGATAATATGTTATTTTATCAATTACATAAGCTGTTGCTATTAACATTTTTATGACTATCGTTAATAGTGTATAATGGTTATTAAAACTTCATAGGTCTGCATTATTTATGTTTCTATCTTTTTCGGAGATTGTAATAATTAGTCATTTTATTCACTTAATATAAGTTTACTTTTGTAAATAAAGATGGAGGTTTCAATGGTCCTCTAATATTATTGATAAATAACTTTTTTGGATATTTTATGAAAGAAAAAAAATATGGTTAAAACAAAAAAATAGTAGGATTAAACGAAAATATAATTTGTTTCTAAAATCGGATTAAATGAATTTGAAATAAATATAAATTGAAGGCCAAATTTCGGCTAGCTCAATTCTATTTTATATATATTTTCTGATCCTTTCAAATATCTATCTCGAAAGTTACAATAATCAAAACATTTCTTTGTAAAATAAATAAAGAAAATCACTTCATGCCTTATACACACCATCTTAATCACGCTGAGTATCACGCACAACATGGTCTATTCTTATCTACGGTATTCTTCATTTCCTAGTATATTTCTACATCTTCAATTATTTTAAAAGATTCTAAGACCTTTTGTAAACTGTTTAATTTTTTGTGACATTCGAGAATCACTATTACAAAAAAAAATAAATAAAATATTACGACAAATGATGAATTATCACCGTAGAGAGCGTTTCGAAATTGCGGCTAGAAAAGATTTTTTAAAGGGAGAGTCATACAAGAAATTAGACAACCAATTATCAATTATTATAAACAAAGAGTGAGTACCCAAACACAATTGTCTGATCAACCAATCACAAATTCTTCTTCTTATTTTGGTTATGGTTTAGATACTCATTTCCGGCCCCAGGAATATAAAGAGGATCATGCCCATCACACACACACGCTCGATCAAGAGTAACCCAGACCCCTCCCATGTTAATAGCAGTACTTCCTCCATGCCAATTACTTCGCTACTTTTTGAGCGACATTGCCTCTTAAATTTTCTATTGTTTTTTGGACATTCCCTTCTCTTGCCAAAGGGGAAGAGTAACCCCTCATCCCAAATTTCAAGATAACAAATTGCCAAGACAGCCATATTATCCCAAAAAAATGACTAGATATCATAAAACTCTGATTATACAATATGATACAGAAAAATATCTC
>JABUQX010091979.1:17500-20191 GCA_015478945.1 Trachelipus rathkii | reverse complement strand
CGTTTCACTTTTATATCACAAGAATTAGACCGTTTTCGCCTTTATCATTAAAATTATTTGAATGCCGCTTTCATATATATATATATATGTATATATACGTATGTCTGTGTGTGTGTGTGTGTGTGTGTAGGTGTGTGTGTATGGTGCATGTGTGTGTGTACGGTGTGTAATCGCAAAGCTTAAAAACGACAAAAATGTTTTGAGTCTGTCATCCACTGAGACTTTTGTGCTTTTAAATAATTTCAATAAAATTTTCCAAATTTCATCAACAAATAATTTAAATTTTTCTGATTATAAATTTTTATAATCAAACGTTCAAGACTCCTGTTTCTCATGACTCTGGAATTAATAATTTATAGAAACAGCATATGTAGTAGATTGTTGCATAAAATATCTTGAGTATATGGTAAATATTTAGTAATAATTATAATATAATATTAAATACGATAATGAAAACAAAATGTAGTGTACTTTAACCGAGCTTCTTGAAGTAAATTATGAGAATTAAACAATGAAAGAAATATCAACGTTTGAATAAAAAACATTTTAAATTTAAGCAATTCAATCAAGAGAAAATTCTAGAAAAAAATCACAAAATAAAATAACGAATTAATAACCGGCACCGAATATCAAATTATGAAACAAAATAACAAAACAAAGCCAACATCAAATTTCAAATCTCTATACCAAATAACACACCCAAAAGCCAACTTGAACTACAAAAGTATGAGATATGACATCAATAAAAACCAACTTCAGTCACAAAATATCGAAACCAAAGAATACACTCAAAAGCCAACATAACTAAACTACCAAATCATGAAATTAAACATCAAACCGGAGACCAGTTTCACTCACCAAATTCCCTCCCCCTCAAAAAAAAATGCACTCAAAAAAACAGCTATCAAACCATAAAAATATAAGACATCAAATCCAAAATAGCGATTTATAAATCCTACGACTCGTTAAAAAAAGTTAAAATCAAATAAAAATAAAATCTACGAACTTAAACATCATATTGATATTAACTTCAACTACTAAAAAATGAAATAATACCCTAAACCAAACTCAACATCATCTCACCAAATCCACCAAATCAAACAACGTACCCAAAAGCAAACTTAACTCAACTACCAAATCGTGAAATAATACACTAAACCAAACTCAACACATCACCCCACCAAATCTCCCAAATCAAACAACGTACCAAAAAGCAAACTTAACTACCAAATCATGAAATAATACACTAAACCAAACTCCACATCACCCCACCATATCCCCCAAATCAAACAACGCACCCAAAAACAAACAGCTCAACTACCAAATCATGAAATAATACACTAAACCAAACTCACCACCACTCCACCATATCCCCAAATCAAAAAATGCACCCAAAAGCAAACTTAACTCAACTACCAAACTCAACATCTCCCCACCAAATCCCCCAAATCAAACGACTCAACCAAAAAGCAAACTTAACCCAACTACCAAATCATGAAATAATACACTAAACCAAACTCAGCATCACCCCACCATATCCTCCAAATCAAACAACGCACCCAAAAACAAACCCTACCAAAAATCACAAAAATAATCCACCAAAAACCCAAAAATAATGCCATGACAAGTGAAAACTCAAAACCCATTGAATAAACTACGAAACTTAAACATTGTATGGACATAAAATTTCATCCTCGCGTGTCGAGAGCCTTGGCATGCGACTCAGCTCCTCAATTAAACACCTTTCACAATTTTATTTACTTTCATCACGATACGTTCTTAAAAAGTAATTATTCATCATTCATTTTTTCATTGTTGAATTTTATAAAAGAATTATACGGTAGTTTCTCTTTTTATTTGTTTTTTATGAATTTATTATTGAGTTTTTTTATTTATTTATTTATTTATTTTTTTTATTTTATTATTTATTTATTTATTCATTTATTAATACATTTTTATATTTAATGTTTTCTGTATGTATTTTACTTAGTTATATTAAAAACCCTGGCTCATGCATTTGACAAAATACATTTGTTTTCGAAGGGAATAATAATAATAATAATAATAATAAATATAATAATAATACATAATAATAATAATTAATAATAATAATAATAATAATAATAATAATAATAATAATAATAATAATAATAATAATAATAATAATAATAATAATAATAATAATAATATCAAAAATAATATCATAATAATAATATTAATGAATTAATAATAATCATTATAATTAATAATAAGAAACCATAATAACAATAATAACAAAAACAAAGACAGTCTTAATTAAACAATAAATAATAATAATAATAATAATAATAATAATAATAATAATAATAATAATAATAATAATAATAATAATAATAATAATAATAATAATAATAATAATAATAATAATGTTAATTTATTATAAATAATAATGCATTAAAATTATAATATTTAAAAAATATAATTATAATAAATAATAATAAATAATAATTAATAAAATATATAATAATTAATAATAATAATTAATATTAATAATAATAATAAAATAATAAGAATATTATAAATAGTAAAATAATAAATATAATACATAATTAATAAAATAATAATAATAATAATAATTAATAAATAATAATAATAAATAATAATAATAATATAATATAATAATAATAATAATAATAATAATAATAATTATAA